>VIAB01022792.1:20134-31974 GCA_009801035.1 Oophaga pumilio | reverse complement strand
CGCCCGGGGCCCATAAAAACCTGGAGCCGGCCCTGCACCAGACCCAGACCAATATAGTGATAGCTTCGAGGGGGCCCCACCAAGTGTCTTAATTATTAATAAAAGTTGGCTGCTGTGGCCATCATTATCCATACTTGAACGTGTTGTGTATTCCTTGATAGAAATAGTAAAGGGGGGGAACGCCGGGAAAATGGGGTGTGGGTGGGTGAGTGGGGTGACGGTCACGGGAACTCGACCTTTCCAGAGTCAAGGAACGCAGGACGAGACCCCAGAGGGGGTTGGAGGGAGGCGGGCATGACACTGGCAGTGAGGAAGTGACCGGGAAGAAAAAAGGGGAAAAAAGTAAAGGGGGAAGTGATGAGGACAGAGGAGGGGTCAGGGATAACAAAAGGACGTAGGGAGGCCGAACACCTTTCTCTTTGAACAGGACGCCGGACCTGTCGATCAAATGAAACGTGGTAGGGATAAGCTTGATAGGAATGTCAATGGACTAGTCAGGTCCCACCCTAGAGTCTATGGCCAGCTTTTTAAACTATGTTTTCTCTGAAACATACAGTGTTTCAGGGTAAAACATAACTGGATGCATTTGTGCAGCCAGTCTCTGAATCATACCATCTGTGTTTCAGGCAGCATGAGTCTAATGACAGGTTCCCTTTAAGGTAGCAAGCATACATTGTTGTTATCGATATATATTATGGTATAGGCCCATAGAACAATGCATGATTTGCCCTATGACAAGGACCTCACTTATATTATGGGGCCTTCTATTATTTATGGCCACCTCTAGTGCAAGCTGTCATGTATGCTGATTGGGTAAAGCAGCCTACCTCCATACTGTTCCTATTCATGACCTGTACAAGTATAAAGCTATATATTACATATTTGAGGTGTAGAACAACAACTTTGCTTTGTTACCCATCCTTATATTTTATGAACTTTCATTTCAATTTTTGTCATCCATTCAGTTATTGACCTGCTGAAGCATGAAGTGATTTTCAGCGTTGTAAGACTGGGGGCGACTATTATCATCTGCATTGGGTTTTTGCTTATGCTGCTTCCCGAAGAATGGGATGAGATTACCCTGCGATTCATCAACAGCTTGAAAGAGAAGAAGACAGAGGAGCATGCAGAAGATGTGGCAGATGCTGGCGCCAACATGAGGAGCAGGAGCAGGGCTAACGGCACAGTGTCTATACCACTGTCTTAAAACCATCATCATTTGAATGCACGTGAATGTATATTCTGTGAATATAATTTAATTATTTCACTAATTGTAATGTAATATCAAAGTATTTATCTGCAAATAATTATAAGTTAAAGACATAAAGTTTACATTTATACACCTACATGTAAATAACACAATAAAGTTCTTTTTTATGGAAGGGCTTATGTGCATCTGAAATGTCTTTTTTTAAAGGGAATCCATCAAATGATTCATGCTACTTGTCAATGTGAATGTACTGAGTGTGAGAGAAACTGATGAAAGAAGGGACAAGATTATGAGGAAAATATAGCAAGGGAGAAACTGAGCATAGTTATGTCAGGTGATAGGCCTGTCTAAAAAGATGTGTGTTTAGGGAATGCTTAAAAGTATGGACACTAGTTTTTAACCTAATTGTCTTGGGTAGTGCATTCCAGAGAACTGTTGCAGCACAAGAAAAGTCTTGGAGACTGGAGAGTGCTGAATGACCTCTACTTTATATTAAAGGGAATCTGTCACCCCCTAGGATATACATGACCTATTAATATGGGCATACATGTAATAGAAATGTTACACTAGTCCTACCTGTATGCCTCATATTAATGTCAGTCTTGTTGCTGTCTTTATGATAATGATTTCTTCCAGGCTGCGGGGCGTGCGGTGCCTGGAAGAAATCTCTGCTCCTGTCCTCATTTCAATACCCCCTCTCATGCACATCAGTTATGGCCCTGGAATCCTGTGTCTGCGCCCTGCACTGCCTCAGAAATACACACCTCATCTTCCCTTCTATGGGCGCTGCATTCAGGGATCTTCTGCGCTGGCGCCGGCGACTTCCGCTCCAGAGACCTCCGGAGTTCTCTCCAATAAGGTGCTCTCTCACTTCCTTCCTGCATAGTCATCGCTATGTACATATGGTTCCTAGTGATAAGTGTGAATGAAGGAAGTGGGGACATCATCTTATCGGCGTGCACACCGGAGGTCACAGTAACTCGCCGGCACCTGCACAAAAGATCCCTAAGTGCAGCGCCCATAGAAGGGAGGATGAGGTATGTATTTCTGAGGGAGTGCAGGGCGCAGGATTCCAGGGCCATAACTGACACTGATGAATATTACAATGAAGACCAGAGGCAGGGATTTCTTCCAGGCACCGCACGCCCCGGAGCTTGGAAGAAATCATTAACATAAAGACAGAATATAACATTTCTCAGCAACAAGACCATTAATATAAGCATTATATATAAGGCATACAG
Source organism: Oophaga pumilio (assembly GCA_009801035.1). Taxonomy (NCBI): domain Eukaryota; kingdom Metazoa; phylum Chordata; class Amphibia; order Anura; family Dendrobatidae; genus Oophaga; species Oophaga pumilio. Next base: position 29,523 of record VIAB01022792.1, on the reverse strand, counting down.
GTAACATTTCTATTAATAGGTCACATACATCCCGGGGGGTGACAAATTCCCTTTAATTAGACCTAAGGTTTTTGTTTGCTACAGAGCTCCAAATCACCAGCATAGACCTTGGGGGTGATACACATCATTGACATAATTTTTTTCCCTGTTTCCCACATGACTGTGCTGCCTAGTAAACAGCAGGACAGGTATGGGGAGTGCCAAGGAGAGGTGAGTTTTATTTTTGTTTTTTTTAACCCATTACCAAAAAGATTCAATTTGCACATAATTTATTAGTCAATGCAAATCTAATATCACCCTCCTCCCTCCTGAATTAAGTAGATCAGCCCAAATCAAATTTTGGGAGTTTTGCCAAATTGTACCCACACCTGACCTGGACATACCCACTTTTGGGTGGGGTTTACACAAACGCCATCCTTTTTTCAATCCAGGTGCAGGGATTTGTCGGCATTGGATCTGTAGAATCGGGACAGTCATGGCAAAATTAGGACTATTAGGGTAGATCACTGGAAATACTTCAAAAGACCAGACTTCTAAGAAACTTAAAATATGTGATGCAAGCATGTGAATCTAAATGTCTAAACCCAACCTGATCCATCATAAAGGGTTCACATGTCACAGGTACAGGCAACAGTTGGCCATAGATTGGCATTAATAATAAAGAGAACACAGCTGAAATCATATTATTATTATTATTCATTTTTATAGCGCCATTATTCCATGGCGCTTTACATGTGAGAGGGGGCGAGTATAGACAAGTACAATAAATATGAGCAATACAGGACACACATAAGTACAGAAGGAGAGAGGACCCTGGCTGCAAAGGCTCACAATCTATAGGGGATGGGTGAGGATACACTAGGGAGGGTATATTCTGGAATATGGTATATCCTGTGTGGTGAGGTTCTCATCCATTCATCTCTACCTTCATCTCCTCTTTCATTGTACCAATGATATAGCCTGAGTCACCTTAGCTATGAATGTATTGAGACAGGCCCAAATCACAGGGTTGCACGTCTGCTACAAGAATAGAAATCATGGCAGATTGACACCCAACAACTTGCTCCAGGCTTTGGTAGGACACAATTGTGTCACACTTAATACACTAACAGAAAACCATCCTATTAATACATTTCACACACATAAGTAATTTGTTTTTGTGGCGTCCAACAAGCCCCAGAGGTTTATGTGTGTGTGTGCTGTATCAGCCACTGGATTCTCGGTCCAATCCCTTTGATTGGAGATGGTTTTAGCCGGGAGGATGAAATCCCAGCTGGTTTCCTATTTCAACATAAAATGCCTTTGGTGCTCTCAGACAATGCTGCCAGCCTCTGTGATTAAATTGAAAGACTACACGCTTGTATAAATGCTACGCGGTGATTTCTATAAATACAAGAAGCTTTTGGTTGAGCAAGCTATTAATTGTGTAGTGTGAAAATAGCTTGGCAAATAGGATCTTGGGTCTAGTAAAATGCTTACATCATAAGACGCGAGGCTGGCAGCATAAGAATAATGATCAAGAGTGAGAGAATTCCCTAGGAAAAAATAGAAAAATATATTACTGATTCTCCTTATAGTATCTGGTTTCCAAAAACTATTTTCAATTACTCTGCTAGGGTTTTGTGAGTACAGAATCCATATTCAGGACTCTCATCTCAGCAACAAAGCAGTGAGTGGCTACAAAGATGTTCAGTAGGACAGCTAGCACCAGAGCAGTGAGAGGCTACAAAGATGGTCAGAAGGATACCTGGCACCAGAACATTGAGCGGCTCCAAAGATGATCAGAACACCTGGCACCAGAGAAGAGAGTAGCCCTAAAGATGGTCAGGAAAGCAGAGAGTGGCTACAAAGATTGACAGGAGGACGTCGGGCACTAGAGAAGAGAGTGTTACAAGGATAGTTAGGAAGAAGAGAGTGCCTTCAAAGATGGTCAGGAGCACACCTGGCACCAGAGAACTGAGTGGCTACAAAGATTGTTATAAAGACACCTGGCATTAGAAAAGTAAGTGGCTAAAAAGATTGTCATGAGGACACCTGGCACTTCCATACATTACTCATACAACTTATGAACTTCAATGGGCACTATGTAATGCTTCATTTCCCCTGTGGGGGCACTGTAGGAAAATTGAACACCTTTTGTCAGGTTTCTATTTTTACTATCAGCAATTTAGACCTACATTATATCAAGACACAACCTAGTCCATGGGCTGTGTCTAGTATTGAAGTTCACATCCATTTACTTTTTGAGGGAATCGAGGGGTTAAACAGTAAAATTATTTTTACCTATAGCTGTTACTAGTTTAATAGGATCTATTTAATGCTATAGGCAGCGAACATCACCCCTAGAAATATATAGGGGGTGTAGAGCTAAGTCATACCTGGATCCTGATGCATAAGAGAACCTGGAGGTCCCTCTGTTACATAAAAATCTATTCTATTATTTCTAAACACTGTTTTTCAGTGATTACTTTGTATTTCCGTTCATACTGCACCCAAACACACAAATGATACACCATTTGAAAGGTAAACTTGCCCCCTTCAGCAAGTAAATAGCCAAACAAACCACACATCCACGATTTGATCACAAAATACAGTTTAAGCATTAATTTTCATAAACCTGCAGTAAGGAAAAATGACCTGCAGGTGGCACCACACTACCCCAAAGCACACTACCACAAAGCTGCTTACAGACATCACAAACAAAGTCAAACATTTGCCTTGGAGTCTTTCCAACTTGCCCAAGTGCTTGCCCAGCCTATTTCAGGCACATTGGAGGATTGCACACTTCACTGCAGGTGAGTCACATATGCAAACACATTTGTATACATGCACTGCTTTTCGGTGATTACTTCGCCCCACACACACAAATGATACACCAATTGAAAGGTAAACTTGCTCCTTTCAGCAAGAAAAGAGCCAAACAAACCACACATTCACGATTTTATCACTAAATAGAGTTTAAACATTTATTTTCATAAACCTGCAGAAAGAAACAATGACCTGCAGGTGTCACCTCAACCGGAAGACATTTTTTGGCCTCTACTTATCAAACCAATTTATTGTATTACCAGTGTACATATATAAATACCTGTCTGTGTTCATCATCTCATGAAATACATTTACATTTGACCAGCTTGCTTTTTCTGAAATTGCCTGCGCCCCCATCGACCAATGTGCGAAAATTTCACATGGGCCAAGCTAGTACACTAGTATTACAAATTACATATTGTAGTTAGGGGGTCCTGTTACAAATGTTGAAAGTTAGTCCCAGTCTTTTGCTTATATAGCGTCTATAGCAAATATACACAAACGCACCCAGTAGTTCCAGTCTTAGTTGTCCATTTTCTTTTACGTAATTCAATAAAACTGTGGTCTTATCTGAGGTACAACTGGTGGAAGGTTAAATACGTGTCACATGCATTGCTGACCTAACATTACAGGATGAGGCATAGCAGTAATTGTGGCAATTACATCTACTCAGAATTATTGTAGGTAGAGAAGCTAATTTCACACAATGAAGAAATCTATATGTCAAAAGATGAATGTAAAGTCCAATGGCTACTAGAGATCACTTTGTGATTATGTGAAGGCCCCTTACTGGGAAATGCTCATCTTGTTCTTTACAAATATATGTTAACATTGACATGAACTGGCAAGGGACCCCGTAGGAAAAATAAAGCTAGGCCCCCAATATAATGCCAAATTGTTGCCACCCAGATTAGAAGACCTATTTGTTTTGCTTTCCCATGATCCTTGGGACAATTCCCCACCACATTGGTCAGTTCCTCAAGGGAGGTGATTTCCGAACAGATATTTTCCAGCAAATAGCACTTGGACGTATCAACACTAGGCCCCTTGTCTTCAAGGTCTCAATGGCATCAGCTATATTTTTAAACTGAATATTTGAATACATTACACAAACTCACATATTAAAGAGGTTTCACATTTTGGACAATCTGAGTTAGTTAGAAAAGTTCCCTAATAATAAACTAAGAAAGGCTCTTACCGCTGGGAATCTCATTGATTAAATATAATTATTTGGGACAAGCTGGTAGTAGGGGTTTAGTTTTCCTGCAGCACCACCACAGAGAAAATGTGATATTATATATACCCATTCAAATCAATTAGCTCTTTGTGTAATGCATGGACATGGTTGGTCCTCCAAAGAAAGAAACCGTTTATACCATTCACCTGGATGACCTATTAAAGCAAGCTAAATCTGAATTATCTGTTGAAAGCTTTCAAGGGATGAATATAAATATAGATAAACATGTGGAGACATTAGTTAAGAGCATATAAGAAACTCAAATTAGTAAATATAACAGGGACATCAAGGACTTTCATACTAATAATGTCTATCAATGGAGGAAATCAAATCCAGAGCAACAAACATTTCGCAATTCATCAGTATCTTCAAATATCTCTATAAGTGATATATCTGCCAATTCTTCTTCTATCTTCAACATGAGGACACGATTTGGAGCAGGAATCTCTGAGAAATCTTGAAGAATTGGCAGATGAACATAATACTCCTGAAAGTAACATGATTCCCATGTCTATACGTCCCAAGTCGAAGAAATTTCCGTCTCTCTCTACATATCCTAATGTAGATTTGTTCATTCAAATAGTTTCCAAGGAGTTGGGCTCGATCTCAAGGAACACAAAAAATGACAATCTGACAGGTGAGGAACGGAAATCCCTGCAGAAAATTTAGGGATGGGATGATGTGGTTGTAAAACCCTCTGATAAGGGTGGTAACATCGTTATTTGGCCTACTGATTTATATGAGCGGGAGGCATTCCGCCAATTGGGTAACCAACAATGTTATAAAAAACTAACATACAACCCCTCTCTCAGTTTCTGTACAGAACTTGGTAAGATCTTGGTGCAGGCACAGAGTGATGGGGTTATTTCTAAGGAGTTGATGGCCTTTCAGGTTTCAGAACCCATTATTCCAACACTTTACCTGTTACTGAAGATCCATAAGAACAACGAAACCCCACCTGGGAGACCCATTGTTTCTGGGACGGGGAATTATTTGGAACAGGTAAACAGGTTTATTGATGCCAAATTGCAACCGTTGGTGGAGTGCCTCCCATCTCATATGAAAGATACCTCTGATATTTTGAAAAAAATTGATGGCCTATACATTGCGGAGGATGCCATACTGGTAACATGTGACGTTGAATCATTATATACTAACATACGTCATTCTGATGGTATACGAGCTGCACAATATTTTTTGGAGTCTTCTAATCTTACATCTGATATGACATTGTTCATAACACAGCTTTTGGATTTTTCTTTATTTCATAATTTTTTTACATTTAAGGGGTCCTTCTACCTCCAGCTCCAGGGCACAGCAATGGGCGCGGCCTTTGCGCCTTCTTACACTAATCTGTTCCTGGGGCTGTGGGAGAGGGACCTCTTCCTGTCGGATAGGATGTCATCGGTGGACCGCGTCCTCTTTTGGGCGCGGTACATCGATGACATCTTTCTGATCTGGCAGGGTACATCAGAGTCATTGACTTCATTTATTTCAAGTCTCAATGACAATGATCAGAATATACATTTGACTTATTTTGCTCATCCAGACTCTGTGGACTTTCTTGACATTTCCATCAGGCGTGATTCGAATAACATGTTGCAGACAGACATCTTCCGCAAACCTACTGCGGTCAATTCATTGCTGCATGCCACATCATCCCATCCCTTTTCAGTAGTCAACTCTGTTCCTGTTGGGCAGTTTCTCCGACTTCGGAGAATATGCTCATCTGATGATGTGTTTGAAAAGCAGGCGCAAGATCTAAAATCCAAATTTTATGCGCGGGGTATAGTCGCAGAATGGTCAAAAGGGCATATTTAAGAGCCAAACATTCGGCACGTAATGCATTATTGTATTCTAACAATACAAAAGAAACTTCCAATAAAGTTAGTTTTTTTACCAAATATAGTGCCCAGGCCGAATCTATTAGACAGTGTCTCAGTAAATCGTGGCCTATTTTACGCGCAGATCCGACACTGGTGATTTATTTGCCGGATAAGCCGCAAAATACTTTTCGCCGGTCTGATAACCTGCACGATTTTTTGGTGAGGCGTCATTATACTCCGGCTCCGAAAGCCACTTTTTTAGAAGTACGGACACTCGGTGTTACCCTTGTGGTAACTGTGTTGCCTGCCCCAAAGTTGAACGGATTGATACCTTCTATAATCAAGAGGGGACGCGAACCTTTAAGATTAAACATCATATAACATGTTTATCAAAAGCAGTTATATATTTTGCTACTTGCCCGTGTCAGAAAATATATATTGGGCTAACCACCAGACAACTGAAGGTATGTGTCCGCGAACACATGTTGGGCATTAGGGCAGCAGTTAGTGAGAATGATATTAATGCCCTAAAAACCATCCCCAGGCATTTCAAACTTTACCATAACTGACAGTACTAAACTGCGTGTTCGCGGCATTGACATGATAACCACGAATGTTAGAGGTGCCAATGTTAGCCGCAAATTGGCACAGTGTGAGACCAAGTGGATATGGACATTGAACACTGTCCAACCGCTTGGTCTCAATGAGAATAACAGCTTTGCCCCATTTCTCTGATCTTTTTACATTTTTTATATGCTATGCATTCTTACTATTTATTTTTTCATTTATTAATTGTCTCTGGGAGATTAGTAATTTTTATATCATACGATTTTTATTGCATCATTACCATTATTATTCAGCCTTTTATTATTTTTATTCATTATTTTTATTTTTGTATATATGTTTTGATAACAATTTTTATTACATTTGTACTTATTTACTTACCTTGTTTGTTGTCCTTTTTTCTCATTTTTTTCCATGTTATGGGTGGGCAGTGGTCTTGACTGATGTACCGTAACCCCACTATGTGGATCTAAATAGAATACAATAAATGGAGAACATTAATCACCTCTCAATCACCATGGAAGATATTTTCATGCACTTATTATATTATTGTAATTGCTATATGCCACTATTTTATAAATACACTATATATTTATTATTATGAATTCTGTACTTCTTGCACTTTTTGTACACTATATATATATATATTTAATATCGGTATGGTCGTGTATTATAACATCCCCTTTGACCTTCACTCCTGATGCGGAGGTAGGTACACGCGTTTGTCCGTGTGGTATGCGTGTGTGGGGCTCTGGCCGCATCTCTATGTCGCACCATCAACAATGGTGTTGTGGTGGTGCTGCATGCCGTGGTCGTGTCTAGACTCTCGCCTCCTCCTGCCTCACGTGCCTCCAACACTGCTTCCGCTATTTTGGTGGTGTTTTGGTTGCTAGGGATGCTTATATATGCTTCTATAGAATTTTCTCTTCCCTCTTTTGTACTGTATATACATCTGCATAGTTTGATATTCACAATGTGGTTTTATTATATGTATTTAATGTCATAGATTGCCATCTACATGGTTGGGATTTGTTTTTTATATTTTATTGGTGATTTGTGTGGCCTTTTGCGGTCGATTTCACATCACCCTCCTCTCTATCATATTCTCTGTTGCTGTTGTAAGGTCTGTAGCCATGTGATCATATTTACAACATTTCCATCTTCGATAATATGTTACCCTATGGCACATACAATAAGACAATTTTTGATTTTATGCATTGCTATTCCTACTTCCGGTTTCAGGAGCCATGGCAACAGGAATACTCCTCTGTATAGGGTGTATTGTCATGCGAAGAAGCATGTATCGGTTTCGGTCATGCGCATTGACTCAGTGTCTCTTGATATTGTCAGCATTACTCTGACACGACAGTGGCTACTTGCGCATGCGTGATGACCGCGCGCGAGCTTGAGCATTGCGTGGATGGGACCAGCGCAGTAAACATATATAATCCTTTTTGTCATACGCAAAACTATACGTCGGCTATATGTCACGTGATCTGGATATGCACAATGGCACGATGTGTTTGTCATGCGCAGAAGCAGTAGTTTCCTAGGCTGTGACGTTGGCCGATACATGCTTCCCCCGCATTAGGATTGGTAGCCTCCTTACACGCCCATGTAGCGATTGGCCCGTTTTAGTATTTATACCCTCCTATCTCTCATAGACTCCCCCCCCGACGAAGGCAACGTGCCGAAACGCGCGTTGGGGTGGGCGTCTATCCGGGTTACCAGGAGCTGTACTAACTGTAAGTGATTGTGAGCATTGTGCTGTTATTAGCCTTATTGAATTTGTTATCTTGCCAGCCCTGGCTATATGCATACTGTATTCATGCACCATTTTGTTCGGTTGATATTTCTTAGTGTTCTGAGTGACCTTATTACATACTGACACCTATTGTGTCTCCTATGCACCTGCACATATGCAATTTGGTTTGGATATTATGTCTTTTTGCACATGAGTAATTTTTTTAATAATTTTTTATTATTTCTTTGCACTTTGAATATTTGTATGCCGATATACCTGGATTATATTGCCCCTTTTTCCCTTAGCATATATGTGAATATACCTTTGCATTGTTTTTAACTCCAATCCCTTTGTTTACATTTTTATTATCATAATAAAATATATCTTATATTGGACTCATGGTCGTTGTGTGTGTTCTCTTGGTTATGCCTCTATTAACTAATCATAGTGTATAGAAAAATGTTTTTTGAAAACTATCCTTGGGTCAGAACTTTTTTATATATATGTATATATAAAAAAAGAGTAATTTCTAAAGTACTGTGTAATACTGCCTGATACATACTAATACAGATTACTAAAGTAGTGTCCATATAAATTAACACAGGAGCATCCAAAATGCATCAAAATTGGCACTTCAAATCCATAATTATCACACAATTTTAATGTCAAATCACACCAGAAAAACGAAGAGATCCAAAAAAGTAAAATATAATAATTTTATTAATTCTAAATTAAAATCCACAAGCATACCAAAGAATAAAAAATAGAGATAACAGAGTGTCTCACAATAGAAGATGCCACTAGATAAAGGCTATATCAATAATCAATTCAAATAATTATGTGTTACACAACAAGGTGATAATACATAAAACAAGGTGGTTTTCACAAGCATGTAGTAAGATACACCATATATTTGACTCAAGGCATGAAAAGACACTAATAGTTGGAACCAACCATATACCCCTAATGACCAGATTTATCTCCACTGTTTATAAGCTAATACCTAACCGTGAGGGGAGAGTGCCAATGCGTCCATAGAATAAAGGTATATGCCAAGTATTTTTACCTTAATTGTAACGGACTGGCATCCCCACACCCTGACGCGTGTTTCGCCCCGGAAGAAGCCAGCGGCGAAACGCGTGTCGGGGTGTGGGGATGCCACTTAAGGTAAAAATACTTTGCTTATAACCTTATTCTATGGCTGCATTGG
>VIAB01022791.1:22889-33090 GCA_009801035.1 Oophaga pumilio | reverse complement strand
CGGCTAACATCTCTCATTGCTGAGCACCACAGGTCCTTTCACTGGACGCCCAGGGCCACCACCGCTGTGACAGAGTACCACACTGCCCTGGCGGGTGCTCCATGACTGCCTTGAGATGTATTGCATCTGAACGTGCTTCAGAGGAAGCACATCTTGGTGAAATTGGCGTCATGGGGGGGGAGGGGTTCACATCTGGCCTCATCACATCCATAAATAATGGATCTATAAAATTTATTAGCCCATAAAAACTGGGGGGTGGGGGCAGAATTGCTGTTGTCCAATCTACGCACTTTCCCAAAAAACACAAAAAGCTATTTTGATATCTGTACACTATTTTTTGGAGAGTTAATAAAATTGGTATGAATAGACAGCTCGCCACTCAAAAATCAAGTTCTCACACTGCTGCATCAATGGAAACTGAAAATTACGGGTCTCAAAATATCAATACAAAACAAAAATTCTTCAAATAAAAAAAATAAAGAATTAATGCAATTGTAGCAGTCTATCGGGTGGAAAAAAAAAGTGGCTAAAATTTACGTGAATCACTGGAATTCAAGTGTTAAAAAGGTCTTCAGATTTCAGGAAACTCGTTACCCAGCTGCATTTTATCTTTTTTCAATACATTGTGCTTTACTCACTATCCCCAGGTCCAGCACAGAGTCTAAGCCGCTGCTTCCAGTGTCTGCTATGGTCTGCAGCACTTTAAGGCAATCAGTGCACTCAGCAACTTGAGACATCAACACTGGCACCGAGTGGCTTGAGTGCAGTCAACAGGACACTGGAGAACCAGTGCTGGACCTGGGGAGGGTGCGTAAAGTACAGTGGGATACATGCAGCACAACATTTTAGCACTAAACAAATATTTACAAGCGTAGTAGGAGGCTCATGCTGAAAATTTTAGCATTTGACAATGCAGTTTGCAAAAAAAATAAAAAATTAAAAACATTCTGCAGAAACAACCATATTGAGAAGGAGACCTAGTAGAGGTAGGATGACATCACAGAATGACTTACGTTGACAGACCGTCCACATACGGGCCGTAGGTTGGGTGTTCGCGGACTTTCAGCTAAAACAAGGAAAATAAGGTTTATTTTTAATTTTTTTTTTAGTGCAACCAAAAATTACTGTCACTTTTAGTTTAGTCACAGAATAAACCTCCAGCAGCTCTGAGACGGCACAAGCCGCTGAGCTCAGATTGCCTGCAGCGTTGTCAAGGTGACATCAGCGCTGCAGACAATAACAGCCCCCGGAAGCAGCGTGTTACTCAGGATGGTCACATACAGCACAAACTGCAGGGACAGAGCTTCTCCCAAAACCTAGAAAAGCCATTATGCAGAGCCGCGTTGACAGTGACACTTTAGAAGTCCGGCTGCTGTGACTTCTGATCAACCATCATTGGAAGTTGTGGATTTCGACAAGTAAAAATATTGCAGCAAGCAGATTACAGATCAATGGAATCCATCGGACGACTGCGCTCGCAGATCGTGGATTGAGGTAAAAGTGCAAATCACAAGGTGGATGCAAAAAAGTCTATCATGAACCGTTTGGCCCTTTAGGTGGGGCAGGGGGTGATGGCCCCGCGCTCAGTCACCGTGCTGGTAGTTTAATGAGTACAAGAAGAAAAGGTAGCACACTGTAGCGCTATAGCTTGCAAACACGAAATATGAAAAATATGAAAAATGAATTGCATCATTACCTTAGAAATATGAAAAATTGAGAAGTCTTAGCGCATAAGATGGCCAAATTATGTGAGCCTGATAGCCACGTCAAGGCTCTTCTCGTATATCAGGTTCTAACTAATGCCTATCCTCGCTTAGAAAAGTCTGTCTGCATGGGAACCTATGAATCCTCTCTTCAGACTAAAATCTACATCTCTGTGGAGGGGTGATGAACCTGTTGTAATTAAAAAGCCTGTGACCACCAGATGGAGTGCTCAGGCAGAAGGTAAATGAATACATATCAAAAACTGACCGTATATGAGTTGTATGTATATGAGTTGGTGACTCTAGGTTTAGCACCTGTTCACACTGAATCTATGTTTGGATGTGCCGGTCAGTTTTTTGATAGGTAGTTTAATGAGTGACACAGAGGCACAGCACACTAAACGCTTCTGTGCCAAAAACATGTTACATAACACTTTATGGTTACACTAAATCTCTCCTAGGATGCCTGGAAAGCATATGGAAAAAGCTCTGGTTTACAGATTTTCTTTAAAAGGGATTCTGTTCGCAGGTTTTTGCTGTGTAATCTGACAGCAGCATGATGTAGGGACAGAGACCCCGATTCCAGTGATCTATCACTCAGTTTCCTGGGTGCAGCAGTTGTGATACAGTCAGCTTTCTCTGCTGCAGATCTAGCGGAGCTCAGAATGCTGAGCCCTGTATAATCCCACCCTCACAACTGATTGGCAGATTCTTATGTATACTGGACAGTCAGAAAGCTGCTAACCAGTGGTGGACCAGAAGGCATGAGACTCCTAGTCCTTTTGATAGAAACATTTTCTTGAGAGAAAAAAAAATGCTAGCAAGCGATTCATCACTGGAATCAGGTTCTCCATCCGCATATTATGCGCCTCTTAGATTACGTAGCAAACACCTACTGACAGTCACTTCAATACAAAACAATGCTACATGTACATGCACTTACAGCGATCTTTAGTCCTGTGTCTCGGGGGGTGGTCAGGAGATCGTGAATTTTCTCATTGTAGATTTCAAAATAGCTCATTTCCACATTATAATTAACCTGTAAGACACGAGAGTGGCGACCGGTCCACGTCACACGATAACCAGAGCACAGAAGATGCCACTACATACAAGTGCTTTAAATGGCTGCCTTCAAAGGGCAGTAACTGTAAGGGCTCGTGCAACCCTGTATGAGCACGAACTGGCCAGGGGCTGTAAGCTGTGCCAAACCTCAGACCAAGATGGGCCCACTTGCTCGCGCTGACCGACCACGTCCAGTCGCCCCACTTGCTCGCGCTGATCAACTGTGTCCAGTGGCAAACAAAGATAGCACCTGCTCCTTTTTGAGCTGCCCCCTCTACCAAGCGCTGGCATACACTGGGTGGTGCCAGTACAGAGGACGGATTTTGAACTCACACCTCTATAAGGGGAAAATGGAGCGCCAGTCCTGCATCGTGACCACAAAATGACGTGGCAGGCCAGGAGTTTGACGTCTTTGCCTTGTAACGATCATGTCTCACCTCTTCCTGGTCTGGGACGCTAATATGGTGAAAAAGCTCCTGGCAGAACCGTGGAATTACTCCAACATCGGTATTATAGCCCATCATCCTGAACACAAGGTACAAATAATAGGTTATTTTAAAAATGCGAGCCCACTCTAGACAGCCAAACACAAAACATGGCACTGGTCGTACACAATGCACATACTATATAATATATACACATGTGTAAGGGGGTGAATGTTCCTGTTTCGCCCCACCCCTTAAGTGTATATAATGTTGCAGTATGTAAATAGTTAATGTACAAGTATAACGTTTGGTGGTATTGCTATATAATGCTATGTACTACTACCAATGTTCATGGTACTGCCACATTCTTACGTGTTACCGTTGTGTGTAAATATGTTTATTGCATAATAATGTGTTCTGCTGTATAATACTTATGTATAGTTCAGGGAGAGTTAAGTGCATCCTGTTGGGGCATCAGAGGAGGGCACTATAGTATATAGTACATATGTATGGGTAAGTGTAGTGATGTTACAGGCCACTAGGTGGGGGCATACTAGTAGGTCTTGTTAAGTAGAGTTCCAAGATAGTTCTCATAGGGTTAAGTGTAGGAGGGGCTGCCGGGTAATAAAACAGGGGTTTGTAGGAAGTTAGGTCAGATGGGGCCAGTGTGCCCAAGTGTCCACAAGGGCTTAGGCCGAGACAACCAGCAGCCATGCAACATTCCAAGTGCAGCAACCCACGTTACCCATGGCTGCTGCATAGTCTCACAGTGGCCTAGACAGAAGAGGAAAGATGTGGCGCCTTACCGCCTGGCCAATGCTTTTAGGGCAGAAGTTGGCTGGGTCAAGGAACTGAGGGGAACTGGAGCTTCGACGAGTTCAGTGCAGATGGGCCGGATGCTTCACCAGGAGCCACTCAACCTAGTGATTGATGAATTCAGCTCTGAGGCGAAGCAGGCTGGAGGAGATGTCATTATGGTGGGGCCAGGCCTGGAAGGAACTGGGGAGCAGTCTGGGACAGTCTAGTTCGGGCGTGTACTGCACAGAAGTGACAGCAAGGCAGGGAGAGCAAAGGAAACAAATGTAATACCTGTTGTGCCAACTGTGGATGAAACGTGTGAAGAATTCAGTAAAGAGAGTGTTCAAGTTGTTTTGGACTGTGTCTCCATTACTGGGGGTCTCCTGGAAGAGGGGCCGTCGGTACCTGTGAACTGCCCAGGATAAGTGGAATCTGGAGATGCAGGTACGCCAGAGGGAAGAACACTGTTTCATTTAATGGACGGGCCGGACATGGATGTTACGGTAATCCAGGTCATGACTATAGTCCGGGCCGCCCTTACACATGCACAAATCTGTATTAAGGATTTGTGCAGCCCAGATAGTTAACAGTACATCATGAGCTCACTATAAAGTCAGTAGCTTACAAGTGTTTCATTAATTTAGGTAAATTTATCTTGGGTGGAAAACTATGGCATGCTCCAAATATAAAGATAAGGAAAAGATATTAGAAAGAATTACAATTAATGCAAAAGACAAGATTAAATACTGATCTGACATTTTTACGTGGCGCCTCCGCTTACGTGTAAGACTTCCCAGAGCCGGTTTGACCATAGGCGAACAGGCATGCGTTGTACCCTTGGAAGACCCTGGCCAGCAGGGGCTGCGCTACTTGTCTGTAAACCTCCTCCTGAGTACAATGTTCGGTATCTCCAGGTTTTGGGAATGAAAAGCAGAAGTCATACTGGAAGCAAAACCTTTGATTGCTGTGGGGATTGTTAACAAATATATTTTGTCCAGTAACAGACATCACGCTTTTATGCCCGCTTGATATTTCTCTGCAGAAAGAAAGCAGATAAAAAATTAAAACAAAACTATGCAGTTTAGATAATATAATATATTTTTGCACAGACAAGAGTTTACTGAGATAAGATGTACCAGTATGTCCCATCTCAGGTGTGGGCTCAGGAGTTGGATATGTGGCCAGCACAACCAGCTAGCAGCAGCGACTGGTGCCGAGCTCTGGTCACTCCTGTTTACCCATTTAAATATCATGGTCAATCTTTGACAGGAGAATTTAAATGGAAGGATTACGCTCCAGCATTAAACATCCACATTCCCCCACGAGATTTCGGGGTGCTACTGGTTCGCCATTGCAGTTGGAGGTCTACTGGAGGCCCCTGTAGCTGCAGTCCTAGTGCTCATCACAAAATACCAGTCTCTGTGGACAATGGGCACAATCATGTAGTTAAGAGAGTTTGCCCAAAATTGTTTAAAAAGCAAAGCTTTTGTTTTGCATGGAGAAGTAAAAGGGTTCCCACTGATGAACACCATCGTTCAACTATATGCCATTATATATGGTGGCACAATTTTTTTTTTTTCCCCATGAATCAAACCAAGATTGTGGCAGGCTTCACTGAATTCTGTACGTATTGAGATGGTCACCATAAATACAATGCACAAGGAATCCAGAGGAACATTGAGGACTAAATGCACAGACTAAGGGTTAAAACCTCACATTAACGACACAAAGCCAAGCTAAATTTTGTTAGTTTGATGGCCATGTCTTAAAAATCTAAATCATAAACAGAGTTATCCTTACCGATCATTCAGAGGTCTGACTCGTACAGCGACCGTTACCGCTGCATTCTCCGGGACAGAGTCTTCTGATCGCCCAATGGACGCAAGGCCTTCCTTAGCAGATGGTGGATTTGCTTCTGGTATAGCACAGGAATTAGCAGGAGAAGTGTGGTCTATTGTCCCAGAGCTGTAATGAGGAACAGCAAGTTTGGCCATCATCCCACTAGTTTGGGTTCCTTGAATTCTGTATTCATCATCTTTTACATTGGTTTCTTCTGTGGAGGGTACACACCCCATGGAAGGTCTAGCATGGTTGACCTCTCTTGAAAGGCTTCTACTGGGGTCTCCAACCCTACCCTCTTGTGTGAGATGAGGAGCAGCATGTTTTTTCAGTAGAGGTAGTCTGCTTTTCCCTGGCTTTGACCCATCCACCGAAGAGATTGGCTGTACTTCTGATCTTCTCTGCTTACTCGACATGGGACACTCTGTGTCAATATCAGAACTTTGATTTCTTTTTTGAGATGAAGGTTTTCCGGTTTGAGAAGTCGGAGCTTTCTCAGTTTCGTTCACCTGACTACTCTCTGTTACTTTCAATTTTCCACGAAAAAATGCTTTAGAAACCATTGTACTAAGTGCTTGAAATTTGCTCGGCGCGCTTTCCTCAGTGACCGCCTTTGATGGAGCTTTGACAGAGCTTGCTTCGAAGACGTTGTCGCAAACTGTTGAGCTGTGAAGTGGCGTCATGGAAGACCATGAAGAGAAGGTACTGCCGTCCTCTGGAGAGAAAGGTATGGTGTCTTCGCCGATTGGAGAAGGAGCGGCAGACATTCTCTTGAGAAAAATAAAATAACACATAAGTTGTGGAATACTCTTGAAAATACCGACCTCTGCATGACCGTTATCATATCTAGACACTGTAAAAACTTTGCCAGGTCATAATAAGCTTATGTTCAGTTTCAGTGTTATGAGTTTCTGGAGCGTGAATTACCCCAAATCCTCCCCAAAACTTATTGAGTTTCTACTCCAGAAACCTTAGTAAGCAAAATGACAGTGAAAACACCCCAATAAGGACTGTAAAATATTTTGGGGTTTAACACCCCCAGATCAAAAAAATAAATAAATATCTTCATGCAGGTTGTTTTTTTTTTGGGGGGGTGGGGATTTATTGGAGCTTGCCAAAAGACGCCTCTTCCAAAATAGCTTTGGTAAGGTTTAAACTACTCAAAAAACTCCCCAAAGTAGGAGTGTTTCCTAATGCAGCAGCCACTAGAAAATGCATAATGTTTGACCTTCTCAAAAACATCCAGCACATAGTACAAGATGTCTAAACTATAGAAAAAAAAAAGTGATGGCCCACACATTGTTCTTATCCAAACGCAATTCTCAGATCATATAATACGGATATCATCAGAATTGGTGGAGTCTGACACCCGGCACCGCTACCAATCAGATGTTCCTAACTTTGATGGCGGACAGATGTAAACATTGAATGGAGATGAGCAATAAATCTATAATCAATGTGTAGTGATCGTTGCTGGTACTGCAAGTCAGCTCCCAATCTTTTTAAGACCACATTGATGACCTATCCCTAAAGGTGCTTAATATGTCAGCAATTCGCCCCCCATGTTATTTAAGAGCAGCATAATATAGGACAGGAAACCCCAATTCCAACGATGTGTCACTTATTAGGCTATGAGTTATGGTTTCAATAAAATCAGTGTTTTATCAGCAGGAGATTATCACTACAGGACTAGGTGTCTCGTGCCTCCTAGTCATCTGTGTGGAACCCAGGATTGAAATGTTCTCTTGAGTGCTGCCTCTTGGAGGTGGACACACCATCTGTGCAACCAGGGGGGCCCCACTTCTACATCCAAAGCAGGTTTAACTGTACAATAGTGTGAACTATTAGACTGCTAAAGGTCTATATATTGTTCTCGCACAGGGGCCTCTTCTGTCTGCTGCTTACACTACTTTTTCTTGAATTTTCAGCTAGGTGCATGAATGAGACTGAGTCCACCAGGTAGCATGCACCCAACCATCAGACAGCACTTTGTGCTCTGATCACCTTTTTGTCATTTCCTGAAAGCAGTTTTAGGGCTCATTCAGACATTAGTTTCTTGTCCTGGTTCTGTTTACTACACATAGAACTCAAATTACGATGATCTATGGGGTTGTTCACATGTCAATTTTTGCAGACCAAATTGTGCAGATGTGGCACCCCTGACGGTTCAGTCGCCACAGAGGTATTGCACCTCATCCAGAGGTGTGATACCCCACTCTCAGGTAAGGAAGGAGCACCACCCAGGACTCTAACACATGCACCCAGCACACACTATAGCAGCCGGGCACCTTGGATGTACTCTAAGGGAGGATGGTCTTGTCCCATCATCCCAGACTGGGTAGGAAAGAGTGTTTGGAAGGTTGGTGGAGAAAGTAGAAGGAGGGGAATGAAGCTTAGAGAGCAGGAGCGAGACTGTAGAGTCAGAATAGGAGGGGAGCTCAAGCTGTAAGAAGTTTGTCCCCAGACGCAGAAAGATAGAGTTAAGCAAGAAGCAGAGGAAGCTTCCGGAAGGATAGAAGGGGTCCTAGGGACACGAAGAGTGAGTAGTCCATCTGTGGAGCCCGATCCAATAGTGGAAGGACCAGGTCACAGTGGGGTACCGGCCTCCTAGTGCAGTGGAATAATCGTCAGACTCAGCTGGCAAGCCGGAGGCAGGGGCACCTTTAGGTGCTTCAGCTAAAAGCCACAGTTATCTTCTCCGAAAAGGTAGCCATAAGGGAGCAAGGGGACGCAGAGAGGACGTCATCCAACAAGGTCCGCGGCCACTGGCTTGGGACACTGACTGTGAGGCGTTGAACAGGAAGGAAAGGTGGAAAGTAAGCACAGTGAGACGGCCGAGAAAGGAACATACTGAAGGGGAGTCCTGGAAAGGTGTATCCTGATCTACCTGGGAGTTTGCTGGACCCCTCAGCAAGCGGGCATCTGTGCGCACCACAACTGTGAGTAAAGCATTGGAAACTGCACCTGACTGTGTCCTCTCAAGATCTTCCTACAACACGCACTCAGCACTGCTACTTCCCTTGCCAAATACTACATCATTACCATCATCCCTATATTACATCTGCCCTGGGACTTAGCTCCACCTGTGGAGAGCTTTACCAACTCTGCTGCATCACCAACTGTCCCAGAGGACTGCATCTGCAGTCGACTAACATCTTTATTGCCGAGTACTACAGGTGGCGTCACGAACACTATTACAAACTCTATTATTCCTTGTAAATATTCCCCTTTTACTGGATGCACAAGGCCACGGACCGGGTCACTGCCACTGTGACACTTCCCCTTTAAGAAGCGGCCCGGTACAGAGTATCCCCACTGCCCTGGCGGGCGCTCCACAGACATAAAATCACAGAGATGTATCCGATTTTGATCAGAGTCTTAAGTCAATCTCACAAATGCAAATCTATGGGTCCAAAAACAAAAAGACAGTACTTGGATGGCATCTGTTTTCCTGGACTGTGTCATGAGAAGCTGGGAGAAAGTCATCTTTGTTTTCATGCAGGAAAAAAAAAAAAAGAAAACACGAAGCCTGACCCTCTGACCAAACACTGAAGATGCTAGAGAAAAAAAAAAAAGAATTTGATAAAACTTGGACAAAATTTTGCAACCATGGAAAAGTACTGTCGGAATAAACCCTTTCTTTAAGACGTCGATGATCATCGGTCTGATCTCAGCTTACAATGCACAGACTGACTGCACTTCTACTGAGCAGAGAGGGACATCCTCAAATATATGAAGCCGTCGCGCTCTGGTTAGAAGACGCTTGGCCTGTCTATGCACTGCGATCTGAGATTGGACTGATGATGATCACTGATGTCTGAAAGAGCCCGGAGGCAGACTTGACATGAGGCTTCAATCACACGTCAGTATTTTTATGCCGAAACCAGGAGTCTCCAAAACCCAGAACAGGTGTCAATCTGCAAATTATAGGTTTTTTTCCCAAGTTCCACTCCTGGTTCTTACACTGATGCAAAACACGTGACATGTGAATAAGAAAGCTGGGTAAAAACACCAACTATAGGTCCATCCATCATGTACACCTGAGTGTCTTCAATATTAGGCAAGGACAACATAGAAGTCTGCAGCAGAACTTTGTCTTGGAGGATTACTTCTCCCCAAGTCATCCCCAATATTAGGCAAGGACAACATAGAAGTTTGCAGCAGAACTTTGTCTGGAGGATTAATCTCCCCAAGTCTTCCCCAATATTAGGCAAGGACAACATAGAAGTCTGCAGCAGAACTTTGTCTGGAAGATTAATCTCCCCAACTCTTCCCCAATATTAGGCAAGGACAACATAGAAGTCTGCAGCAGAACTTTGAATTACTGGAGAAAAAGTCAAAAAAAGTATCTCAAAAAATATATCAAATTTATTT
>VIAB01022789.1:5805-16525 GCA_009801035.1 Oophaga pumilio | reverse complement strand
AAATGGGCTGAAAATCTCGGCTTATAGTCGAGTATATACGGTAAGTAAACCCTCAGGATCTTTCTGTCAAATAAGAAGTTATTAATTTTTTGTGCACAGATTTTTAAAATATATTTTCCAAACTATTATGTTATTTAATTGGTCTTTCTGGTTCATAGTAGAATGTTTGTAACTTGTACAAACCTATACACCTTGTTTCCATTCCTTTTCTCTTCTCTTTAATTTTCCTATTTACAATTCTTAAATTTTTGTGTCCAAAGTAAATTGGATTTAATCAGAACTCTGAAATTCTTACTTAACTCTTTAGCTACCTCAGTATGTGCTTTAGATTTTCCTACTTTTTATCTATAATTTTATTATCAGCAAATATTATAAAACAAATTTAATCTGTTTTTATTTCTAAATCTGCCTGCAGTATTACAATCTGCTTCTCTTATCTCAGACCTGCAGGGATAACCCAAATTTAGAAAAAACGCAAGCCAAAATATATTAACAACATCACGTTTATTTAGAATATGTAAAAATAGAACAAAAATGACATACGATAATAACAGCACAGGTAAGAAAAAGGGACACCTGGTAAAATATATATAAATAGATAAATAAAAGCCAAAGTTGGCATACAGACTAATTAATAAACAAAGTCTGGGTATTTAATTTAATAAAACAGTATATAGTTGTACATACACAATTCATACATGTGTGCTGAGGTGGATCTCACGAGAAGAATGTATGACCAAAGCAGTAAACAAACTACTCCAAGTAAGCCATCTATAGGAGAATACATGTATAGAAAACTATAAACACTCCTGGACGCCACTGCTAGACTAAGCATTTTTAGGCGAAATCCGTTTCAGACAGTTCTCTTCTCCTCTTCCTGTTCTCCATACTTAGTGTGGCACATACAAAGATTAAGTAAACCTTTCCTCTTTTTAACTGTGATTTTCATGTTGCTCACACCTGTTAAATGCCACAAGTGAATTTGAATGAGCATCACATGCTTGAAAGAAAGTTATTTACCCACAAATTTGGAAAGGAACAACTTTATCCAGACCATTTTTAGGGTTTTATGTGAAATCATGTCCAGTTTGCTTTTATTTTCTCTGTTTTTTTTCTATTGTTCCAATACACACAAAGATAAACATGTACATAACAAAATATGCTTAATTGCAATAATTTTCTGGGAGAAATATTTCATTTTCTGGAACAATTTCAAGGGTGCCAAAATTTTCAGCCATTATAGTATATACTGATTGTGGTTCTGTTCATTCATTCATGTACTGTTGGTGGTTCTGGTGATGTATTTATGTAGGTACTGGTGTTGTATTCATGTAGTGATGATAATTCTGGCACTATATAGAAGTACTGATAGTGGTTCTGCTAATACATTAATGTACTGACAGTGCTCCTGGTCATCTCTTTATGTACTGAAGATGGTTCTGATAATGTGTTTATGTACTGTTAGTGGTTTTGGTGCTGTATTCAGGTAAGTACCCCTTTAATTTGCAGCCCTTTGGGGTTGGTTCAGAATGACAGTGTGGTCCTTCAAGCATAAAAGGGTTGTACACCTCTGCCTTAATTGTTTACTGTACAGGTTTAAAAATAAATATATAATAGTATGTAGCTTCCTCTGTCAGGATACCTTGCACTAATAGTTTTCATATTTAATCATTAAAACCAAATTACTTTTTTTAATAGTTTTTCTGTACATGAAAAAAATACCAACATGCTATTTTCCAAGATTTAGAAATTTACCTTACAATGGCCAAATAGATCATATACAATATCTGACCCACTAACTCATATAAGTAACTCAGTCAGAAAGAGAGATGTGAGCTGACCATCACCAATTATAGAGGATCTTGTGTGATTTATTTCATTTATATGTCTTATCTGATATTGTAATAATGTCTGTGATGACAATGAGTTGACTACTAAAAATTGATCTGTACAGAACAGGAAGTATGAGTTTAAAAATAAGCTTAGTGGTAACTGTGAATATTGAAGGATTTTAGAATATGCACTGCTCCAAAAAATAAAGGGAATACTTAAACAAAACTATAATTTCAAGTCAGTCACACTTCTGTGAAATCAACCTGTCCAGTTATGAAGCAACCCTGATTGAGAATCAATCTCTCCTGCTGTTGTGCAAATAGAACAGACTACAGGTAGAAATGATAGGTAATTAGCAAGACAACCCCTATAAAGAAGTGATTCTGCAGAGGGTGACCACAGGCCATTTATTGTTCTTATCCATTTTGGCTGTTGTTTTGGTCACTTTTGCATTTTGTCATTGCTATCACTCATAAAGGTATAGTAGCATAAGGCGGTGTCTACAGTACAACCCACAGAAGTTGCACATCAATGCGAGCTGTGGCAAGAAGGGTAGCTGTGTCTGTCAGCACAGTGTCCAGAGCATGGAGCAGAGACGGTACCAGGAGGAAGGCCAATACACCAAGAGACGTGTAGGAGGGCAACCCATGAGCAGGACCGCTACATCCTTCTTTAAGCAAGAAGATGTAAAGTGCCCAAGCGAGGTAGTCACAGGCGAGTTGCTGATCCTACTCGCTCTGGCACTCTGCAGACAATAGGATAAGGCCCAATGGGTTGCCGTCTTTCCCACAGATACCGGACACAACTTCAGCCCTGGTTCTCATATGGGTAGAGTGTCCCTCTTGCTTCTCTAGCACTAGGAATTCTTCTCCACCACTAGCAGTGCACCCAGATTGCAACACCGCCCCATGTAGTCAAAGTCCTTCCTTCCCTGTAGCTTCACAAACTGAGTGCAACCAAGGCGCCCAACAGGTCAGTAGACAGAATCACATGGAAGGGTATTTTTTACAATGTATTAGGCCCACATTGTCCCTAACTGCCCAATGTGTGAGACTGCTGCTAACACTTCACACTGCTTCCTGTACTTGACACAAACTCTCAGTTTCACCTCTTCTATCTGGGCTGGCCTTACTCTCACACTGTTCCTTTGCCTGATGTGTTGCTAAGAATACTTCCCCTTTCACCTAAATTCTGTACAGTAACATCTTAAGACCATTAGATAGTACTGCATCTCACTGGGAAATTAACACTTATCACCAGGACACATTTCAGGAACAAAACATTATTAGCATTGCACAGTAGCATTGATGTCTTCAGAGGAGAACATGGCACCTTGTCCATCTCTTTACAGATGAACAGGAGGACAAGTGCCAGAGCCCTTCAAAATGACTTCCAGCAGGCCACTAGTATCCATGTGTCAGCTCAAGCTGTCAGAAACAGACTCCATGAGGATGGAATGAGGGCACGATGTCAACAAGTGGGTGTTGGCTTACAGCCCAACACCAAGCAGTGCGACTTGCATTTGCCAGAGAACACCAAGATTGGCAGATTCTACATTGATGCCCTGTGCCCTTTACAGATGGAAGCAGGTTCACTCTGAGCAAATCTGACAGAGTCTAGAGATGTTATAAAGAATTCCGCTGCCTGCAACATCCTCCAACATGACCGGTTTGGCAGTGGGTCAGTAATGGTGCGGGAAGTCATTTATTTGGATGGCCACACAGCCCTCCATGTGCTAGACAGAGGTACACTGACTGCCATTAGGTAGAGGCATGAGATCCTCAGATCCATTGTAACACCATATGCAGGTGCACTGGGCGTTGGGTTCCTTCTGATGCATGACAGTGCTAGGACTCATGTGGTTGACGTGTGTCAGCAGTTCCTAAATGATGAAGGCACTGATGCTATGGACTGGCCTGTCCATTTCCCCAGAACTGAATCCAATCAAGTACATCTGTGACATCATGTCTTGGTCCATCCACTAACGCCATATTTTACAACAGATTGTCCAGAAGTTGATTGATGCTTTAATCAAGGTCTGGGAGGAGATCCCTCAGGAGAACATCCACAGCCTCATCAGCACCATGTCCAGGCATTGTAGGGAGGTCACACAAGCATGCAGGCACATAGAGGCCACACACACACTACTAAGCATCATTTCCTAGTATTGTGGCATTCTCACTGCAATTGGATGAGCCTGTAATTTGATTTTTTTTCCACTTTGATTTTGAGTATCATTCCAAATTCAGACCTTCAAGGGATATTAATTTGGATTTACATTTATAATTTTATGTTGCATTGTTCTCAATGCATTCCACTATGTAATTAATAAAGATTTGCAACTGGAATATTTCATTCAATGATATCTAGTATGTGGTATTTTAGTGTTCTCTTTTTTTTAGTTTGTATATCTAACTATTTAATTAATGCTCTAGTCTGTTTGAAATTATTTTAGCTTTTTGCCATGTGATCTCCATAATGCATGACAGTTTACATATTTTTTAGGCCATCTTTATTCGTATTGGTCCAAGAAATAACTTCTTTTAATCTGTTTTAAACTGATTGCTGTTCACTTTCTTGTACTGTTTCCATTTTTATGTCATTGCAGTCCATAATTATCTTTTCTCTTGATTTCATAGAATTGTTCCCCTGTTGCAAAGTAGATTGTAGTTCTGCTGTACTATTTATAGTAATAGTTACAACCCAGTCCTAAAAATGCCAGATGTGTTAGGACCTTGCAAATGAGAAGTCCCCTGAAACATGTCATTCATGCAACTACATTATTGACAGGGTAGATTGTCCTATCCACACTAGTCTTGAGAATCTGTTTATGAAATCTAATATGGTCAACAACTTGTGATGTTCAAGAGAAAAAAATATTATTATTTTTTTTACATTATACTGGTAAATATAATTTAGTAAGCTATTATTACATAAATATTAGGTGTTTTTACATGGGGGAAACCATTGTCAGTTTATTTTTTACAAGGCCACATTGAGTATTTGATCAATATTTTACATCAGTATTTGTTAGCCAAATTCAGGAGTGGAACAATCAGAGGAAAAGTATAATGGAAAGATGTCACCAGTTCTGCATTTTTCACCCACTGGTTATAGCTTAGAAATACTGATGTAAAATACTGAATGTGTTAACATGGTCCAAGGGCACAGAGATAGCCATTCTTTACTATATTCAACCTTCATGTACTATAAAACCTTCATATGACTGCAAGGAGTCCATCTAC
This sequence comes from Oophaga pumilio, assembly GCA_009801035.1. Taxonomy (NCBI): domain Eukaryota; kingdom Metazoa; phylum Chordata; class Amphibia; order Anura; family Dendrobatidae; genus Oophaga; species Oophaga pumilio. The sequence continues at coordinate 11,447 of VIAB01022789.1, read as the reverse complement.
TGTAGATCAACGTCTTACACATGGTTACCCCTCATTTTTTATTTCTCACAGAACAAAAATTGTCAAGATATGTTTATTCTAATCCAAATTAATAGGAAAAGCTATTCATAGTTCCATTTCCCATTTTACACACGATAATGCAAACACTTTAATACCTATTAAACACCACAGAAAATTAAATACTAAAACTAAAAGAGGTGTACTTTTCCAAATACTGTTTTGCAATACAAGTCAGAGACACAGGTGTCTCGCTAATCACTCGGTGCTGTTCTGTGCCAGATAAAGTGAATTAGTCATTTTTAAATGTTTATATTTAATTGGCAAACATCGTATTATACAAAGAAACAGGTAATTACTGTTGCCTGGAAATGAAAAATGATGCTTTAACAAGGGCAAAATTAAATAACAGAAGGCAAATAAAAATGAAATACTGTCATGAATTGATGTATGTGTTTGGATGTTCTGCTATTAGTTAACAACCTCATTTTTGATATATCAGCAGTAGCAATTTGATTTTTTTCTGTGTTCAAAATCACTTAATTTATGTAAGCTCATTTAATATCAGCATTTCCAATGCATATCTGATTATAATCCTGTAAACTCTAACATAGTCAAGTAATTTAAATATACCTTTTTTATGATTTGTAAAGGCAAGCGCGGTGGCTGAGTGGTCAGCACTCATGTTTGCAGTGCTGGATCCTGGGTTTAAATCCCACCAAGGACAACGTCTGCATGTTCTCCCCGTGTTTGCGTGGGTTTCCTCCTACATTCCAAAGACATACTGATAGGGAATTTATATTGTAAGCCCCAATGGGGACAGTGATAACAATATCTGCAAAGCACTGTGGAAATTATTGGTGTTACATAAGTGAGTAAATTAAATAAAATGGTCTCAAAAATGCAAGGAAAGGAAGGAGAAGCAGATGAATAATAATAATATAATTTATAATTGGCGAACCCGTGGATGTTCAGGTCCAGTGGGTTCGGCCAATCATTTAAAAAAAGTTCAATTCGGGTAACAAAAGGGTGCCCAAACTCCAACCCAGAGCTCATTCAGATGAATGGAGGGGCAGAACATCAGATGTTTCCTACACTGCCATCTGCGTTACAGTGTGCGAGTCAGCAGAGGCAATCTCCAAATCATCCGGATCGTCATGGGACATGGCTATTTGTAGATTATTGTCTTAAAGGAAAGGAATATGGTGTTTTATTATTTTTTGTCTTTTAGGCTAAGTGCACACGTTCAGGAATGTTTGCAGATTATTCCTGAGCAAAAACTGACTTTTTTCGCGGTAAAAACGCGCGTTTTTTGCGCGGTTTTTTGTGCGGATTTGACGCGTTTTACCGCAATTTTTTCCTGAACTTTCTAGGTCAATAATATAGCGGGAAAAACGCTAGAATTCCGCGAAATTAATGAACATGTTGCTAGATTTTCCGCAATGCGTTTTTTCGCGGAAAAAACGCACCATGTGCACAAAAATTGCGGAATTCATTGTAAATGATAGGATGATTAATTCATGCTTTTTTGACGAGTTTTTTCCGGCAAAAAAAAAAACGCAAAAAAATGCAAATAATCCTGAACGTGTGCACTTATAGTGGGACATGGACATTGATGGATTATCTGCGGACAGGTGAAGAATATTTAGTTTTATTATTTTTTGCCTTTTTCACTGGGACATCGGCATCAATGAGTTATCGTAAGACAGGTGAGAAATATGGTGTTTTATTATTTTTTGTCTTTTACAATGGAACAAGGGCATCAATGGATTATCCATGGAAAGGTGAGTATAAATTTGCTTTTTTATTTTTATTTTGTGTGAATAAATGGATAAACTAGAGTGGGAAGTTTTTATTTCAGGTTGCTGAACCCGAGCAGTAAATTAACTTCCTGTAGAAGTCCTTGTTTGGGGTCCATGCACTGTTTGGGTTCACCCATCTCTAAATAAAATTAATAGTAATATTTCCTTCTTAATTTAGGCATAGACATACCGATAATATATAGCAAATGGTACAACTACCAAGATGTAGTATTAGATTCCAGGCCTTATACTTTAGAAAACAATCTTTTAGATGGAAAGCTGATATATTTGGATAAAAATAAGTTAATTATGCATAAACAAAAAGAGCCTCATTAGCAGATGAGGAATTTGTTTTCATGGTTAGGTAGAGCACTCTTCCTGGGCTGGTTTTATAGCTGTGCAAGTTTCCTCTATTGGTTTTGAACCCTATTGAATTGGGTTCTAGGACCTGGTATGTCTAATCCCAGATACCTGGACCTATGGAAATACTTCTACATCCTTTTTTCCCTTCTAATTGAAAAAGTTAATTAAGGGAACCCATTTCTCAGTCATATGGCTACCTTTGGCTCTTGTCTTCCAAACTGGTATATTTCCACAGTGTGAAATGCTCATTTGGCCACTAAGTAGTTCACCATATAGGAAGGTGGTCTATTGAAAACTAGCCAACCTAAGGTCAGCTATGCAATCACCATATAGGAGCTATCATCCCTGGTCATTATTCAAGGCATATACACCTACAGTTACTGAATTTCCTTCCATGGGGCTCAACATTGAGGTTCCCCTCATAGAGCTAGTTGGTTGTCAATGTTGTTGAAAGGTAAAACATTTTTCTTCTTATTATAGAGCAGATGTTGATTGTTTAGTGTTAACATTTATTATTTTGGTTGTCTTGTTTTTCTAACAGCAATGTTTGGTGTTATTTCTTTACCAAGACCTGATAATATTGGTATTTCACAATGATCTTACAGTGCAAATCAGCATTATAGGAATTGTCCACTACTCGGACAAGCCTATTGAGTCTCTAGATATCCGTTGGTTTGATCTGACTGAATGTAACTGTGCTTTTATACATTTTTTAACAATTTTTCAATAAAATGGAAGTTCTATACAAATAAGACCTCTGAGGGTGCAGCGTATTCTTCATCGCCGGGTCACATATCTCTTGTCTGGACTTCTGAGTCTCTGTTTCCTCCCAGTAAAATAATAAAACCTACAGTTGTATGAAAAAGTATTTGCCCCCTTCCTGATTTCCTATTCTTTTGCCAGTTTGTCACACTTAAATGTTTCAGATCACCAAACAAAGGTAAATATTACACAAAGATAACAGAAGTAAACACAAAATGCAGTTTTTAAATGAAGGTCTTTATTATTAAGGGAGAAAAATACAAACCTAAAGGCCTTCTGTGAAAAAGTGATTACCTCCTAAACCTAATAGCTGGTTGGGCCGCCCTTAGCACCAACAACTGCAATCAAGCATTTGTGATAACTGGCAATGAGTTTTTACAATGCTCAGGAGGAATTTTGGACCAGTCATCTATGCAGAATTGTTGTAATTCAGCCACATTGGAGGGTTTCCGAGCATGAACCGCCTTTTTTAAGTCATGCCACAGCATCTCAGTCGAATTAAGGTCAGGACTCTGACTAGGCCACTGCAAAGTCTTTATTTTGTTTTTCTTAAGCCATTCAGAGGTGTACTTGCTGCAATGCTTTGGATCATTGTACTGCTGCATAACCCAAGCGCACTTCAGCTTGAGGTCACAATCAGATGGGGGGATAATTCTCCTTCAGGATTTTTTGGTAGACAGCAAAATTCATGGTTCTATTTACCACAGTTAGTCTTCCAGGTCATGAAGCAGTAAAACAGCCCCAAAACATCACACTACCAAAACATCACACTACCACCTCCATGTTTGACGGTTGGCTTGATGTTCCTTTTCTGAAATGCTGTGTTACTACTATGCCAGATGTTAAGTTCAACTTTTGTCTTGTCAGTTCACAGAGTATTCTTCCAAAAAGTCTTGGGGATCATTAAGATGTTTTATGGCAAAACTGAGATGATGCTTTATGTTCTTGTTGCTCAGCAGTGGTTTTTGTTTTGGAACTCTGCCATGCAGGTCATTTTTGCCAGCCTCTTTCTTATGGTGGAGTCATAAATACTGTCCTTAACTGAGGCAAGTGAGGCATGCAGTTCTTTGGATTTCTTTTTTTACCTCTTGGATGAGTCGTTGCTGCACTCTTGGGGTGATTTTGGTCTGCTGGCCACTTCTGGGAAGGTTCACCACTGTTACATGTTTTTGCCATGTGTGGATAATAGCTCTCACTGTGATTCGCTGGTGTCCTAAAGCTTTAGAAGTGGCTTTATAACTTTTTCCAGACTGATAGATCTCAATTTTTTTGTTTCTCATTTGTTCCAAAGTTTCTATGGATCGCGGCATGTTGTCTTGCTTTTGATAATCTTTTGGTCTGCTTATCTTTGTAAGGCAGGTCCTATTTAAGTGTTTTCTCTTTCTAATATTTACATTTGTTTGGTGATCTGAAACATTTCAGTGTGGCAAAGATGCAAAAGAATAAGAAATCAGGAAGGGGCAAATACTTTTTCACACCACTGTATATTCACCGCCAGTGCCAGTGACATTCCAGTGGTGTCAACACTGGCTTTCCCCGTGCTCGCATGACATTATGTCATATAATCACTGCAGCCAATCCAGACTTCCGTAGGAGGTGAAACCTGCACGCCCCTGGAATGCCAAACATTTAGTTTCCATAACACATTAAGGACATTTTCTCAAAAATCAATAGTACAGATATGGCAAATCAAGTCCTTGGTTATGATCAGTCAACAGAAATCTAAAAAGTTATGATCACAAAAAGCAATGGTTAAAACTATAGATATAAGATGTATTATTGGGTTGCCAGATGCATGCTATCCTATAATTGCATCCAAGGGAAAGTCAGAAGACAGCAGCTTCCATGTAGAAATATTTACTTTTATTGGTCACCCTTGTACAGTGGTAATCAGCGATTGGGTCTTCTTCCAGATGGCTTGCCTCCAGAATATCCTACATGCTGCTTACAGACCTGATTATTTTCCATTTTCTGTCCTATAATTAAAAACACCTTGTTGGAAAACAAATAATATCAAATGATTTCAAAGTAATTTGCTATTTAACTGTGAAGTACCACAATTTTTCCTAATAATGACACATACAACAAGAGAATTGCAATAGCACAGAACATTATAAACACTGACGAGCAAAAAGGTAACAATGTTTTGAACTTTTGATTTTCAGGCTCCATGTCTCACCATGCACTACTGCTTCCAACGCGAGACTGCCATAATTTTATAGGCAATAATTTTGGCTATCTCATACATAAAATTTACTTGCAACTATTTTGCATATGATTAATTATGCAGATTCTTGCCATGTCACTGCATGTCATTGTTATGGTTTTGCTCCTGGTGGTGGAAAAATCTTTTTCTTCCTTGTATACTACAAATTACAACCTGTTCTTGTGTTCCCTAGTAGCTCATTGTGTTATTAGGTTGGTTCTTAAGCGAAAGGTCACTGATTTGAATCGAAGACGACTTCCCAAGAAAAGAGAAACAGCATCATCCAGTTCATCGATAGAGGTCTCTTGGCCAAGAAAATTGCCAAACTGCATTAGGCAAGTGCCATGATAGTTGGAAGAATGCAAAATTGAGGTCACAGACATCCATGCAAGTTCCATACAACACACGTTACACAAGTCTGGAATTGTGGCCCAATAAAAGGTGAAGAAGCCTCGACTTCAACATCGTCATTAGAGATGAGCGACTTTCCCGTTTTTCAGGTCGAGTCGGGT
>VIAB01022787.1:24750-40767 GCA_009801035.1 Oophaga pumilio | reverse complement strand
AAACTAGACCCCCTCAAGGAACTTATCTAGATGTGTGGTGAGTAAGTTGAACCCCCAGGTGTTTCACTAAAGTTTATAACGCCCGAGCGTGAAAATAAAAAAAATATTTTTTCCACAAACATGATCATTTAGTCCCCAATTTTTATTTTCCCAAGGGTAACAGGAGAAATTGGACCCCAAAAGTTGTTGTTCAGTTTGTCCCGAGTACGCTGGTACCCCATGTGTTGGGGGGAACCATTGTTTGAGCACACGTCGGGGCTCGGAACGGAAGTAGTGACGTTTTGAAATGCAGACTTTGATGGAATAGTCTGCGGGCGTCATGTTACGTTTGGATAGCCCCTGATGTGCCTAAACAGTAGAAACTCCCACAAGTGACCCCATTTTGGAAACTAGACCTCCCAAGGAACTTATCTAGATGTGTGGTGAGGACTTTGAACCCCCAAGTGCTTCACAGAAGTTTATAACGCAGAGCTGTGAAAATATAAAAAAAATCTTTTTTTCCACAAAAATTGTTTTTTAGCCCCCAATTTTTTATTTTCCCAAGGGTAACAGGAAAAAAAAAATGCCCAAAGTTGTGCAATTTTTCCTGAGTACGCTGATACCCCATATGTTGGGGTAAACCACTGTTTGGGCGCATGGCAGAGCTCAGAAGGGAAGGAGCACCGTTTGACTTTTTCAACGCAAAATTGGCTGGAATCAATGGTGGCGCCATGTTGCATTTGGAGACCCCCTGATGTGCCTAAGCAGTGGAAACCCCCCAATTCTAACTCCAACCCTAACCCCAACACACCCCTAACCCTAATCCCAACCCTAACCCCAATCTTAACTCTAATTCCAACCCTAACCTAATTCAAACCCTAATTCTAACCCTAAGCCTAATAGAAAATTAAAAATATTTTCTTTATTTTATTATTTGTCCCTACCTATGGGGGTGATAAAGGGGGGGGGTTATTTACTATTTTTATGATTTTGATCACTGTGATAAAACCTATCACAGTGATCAAAATGTCCCTGAATGAATGAATGAATCTGCCGGCAGATTTGGCGGGCGCACTGCGCATGCGTCCGCCTTTTTGGAATCTGGCAGCGCCCATGCAGGAGTGAGGAGAGACACCGGGAGTACTAAGGTTCCGGGGGAGATGAGAGGGGGTGATCGGAAGGCGGTGGAGAGCGGAGGGAAGGAGAGGGGGAGCAGATGGTGATGTCGGCGGCAGATCGCCCCAGTCAGTCGGTGTGGGGGGGTCATATTACTGTCTCCAGCCATGGCCGATGATTTAGCAGCATCGGCCATGGCTGGATTGTAATATTTCAACAAATTTCAGTAATGAAAAATTACAAATCGCTCTGATTGGCTGTTGAAAGTGAAACAGCCAATCAGAGCGATCGTAGCCATGGGGGGGGGGCGCAAAGCTGCTGGGGTGAAGCACAAAGTCTCCTGAGTCTGCGGGTCGTGTGACCTTTCAGTGATCCCGGTCATCCAACCCACAGGAACGCGATTTATACTATGACGCCTATGTAGGCGTCATAGGTCGGGAAGGGGCTAAATGCTTAGGAAGCCTTTGCAGGTGTTTATTTATTTTAATTTACTGAGATAATGACTTGTGTTATGTAAGCCATAATCATCAACATTAACAGAAATAAACACTTGAAATAGATCGCTCTAATGATTCTATACGAGTTTCACTTTTTGTATTGAAGAACGAAATAAATAAACTTTTTGATGATATTTTAATTTTGTGAGAAGCACCAGACTCCGCTGTGCTATATCTTTATACAGAAGATTAAAATTTACACATTATAAACACTTCCAGATCTCAGCTCACAGTTCAACAGGCTCAAACTAGAGAGATATCTTCTGTATACAATTAGCATGGTCGCTATACAGCTTTGGTGACCTATTTCGAATCCAAAGCTTCACGTTTCAGTAAAGATGCCAAGCACTCAGCTAAATTATGTATGTTTCTTTGTAATTATAAAGTAAAGTGCTTTAAAAGTTCACTGTAAATACTGAAAACTATTACGAGTAAAAAAAATGGATTTGTGCCAAAGTTTCTCTTTTTTCTATAGGTTAAGAACAAGGATTCACGGTGAACATTCTTGCAAGCAGTTTACAGTAAAACTGCAATCTTAAGCCTTCCCCTGCCAAGGTCTCATCACATACATCCTTGCAAGCAGGGCTGTGGAGTCAGAATCAGGAAAATAGAGTTGTCGTTGGTTTGGCTTCACAGCCATGCGTGCATGGTGGAAACTCAATAGCCAAGAACATATGCGATACATCTCGCAAAAAAATTGCATCTCAGCTACAGAAGAGATCCAGGGTTAATTTTTAAGCCGAGATTTACTGCTGCAGTCGTGACCCAAAATATCGGTTAAATTGAGAGCTGCGGATGCCTGACTCACCTTAAGGCCGGGATCACACATGAGAGGAATACCGGCACTGCCGCAGGCCTCGGGAGTGGAGCGTGCAGCCGCATAGCAATACATGGAGCCGAACGTTCCGCTCCAGAGGCCGGCGGCAGCGCCAGTTATTAACATGCGAGACTCGGCCGTATTCCTCCCATGTGTGATCCCGGCCTAACCTGTATTATCTCAGGCTGGGCTGTGACTATAGCATTAAATACCAACTTCAAAATGTGCTCTAGATCGCTTCTATCCCGGTGGTCCAGGCTGAGATACAGCTTGTAACGCGATCCCTGTGGCCAATAAGCTTTGGCTCTCGTATGGACGAATCACAAATCCGGAGGAAGTGAGAGCTGCAGGAACAGCCACGGCACCGAAGAAGAGTATAGATATTTTACAAAGGGGGAATACCTAGGGACTGAAGGGGCTGTCTGAGTAGTGGCCATCAGCTTTAAACTAAACCAATGTCAGTCAAGCACTGGAAGGGTGGCAAGTGATTATGCGTGATCTCCCTGTGTAAGATATGCATCACACCAAAGTTTAAAAAAAAGTGATAAAATACGAGTAAAACTATACATATTTGGCATCATTCTGTACATAACAAACCAAACTCAAAAGGAGCATGTCATTTATCCAACTTCATGAACGCCATAACAAAAAAGTCAGAATTACTGTTTGTGTGGTCTCACCAAAAAAAAATAAAAAATCATCAAGTAGTCACAGATGCACAAAGGTGAATTGAAAACAAACTTGCCCTGCCAAAAATAAACTACATCAACAGAAAAATAGAACAGTTTGGTCTCCCAGAAAATGACAACACAAAAACAGGGATTTTTGTGTACTCACCGTAAAATCCTTTTCTTGGAGCCACTCATTGGGGGAAACAGGACCATGGGTGTATGCTGCTGCCACTAGGAGGCTGACACTAAGTGAATACAAAAAAGGTTAGCTCCTCCTCTGCAGTATACACCCACACACGCTGGCTCTAGCTGAACCAGTTCAGTGGCAAAGCAGTAGGAGAACAAACATCAAATAAGATACATGTCAATTCAAAGAATAAGACCAGCCGACAGGCTAACAGGGTGGGTGCTGTGTCCCACAATGAGTGGCTCGGAGAAAAGGATTTTACAGCGAGTACACAAAAATCCCTGTTTCTCCTTCGCCTCATTGGGGGACACAGGACCATGGGACATCCAAAAGCAGTCCCTGGGTGGGAAACAGACATGACAGATCTAACCCCACGTACCTACTGACTAGAAATGCGCTACCGCAGCCTGCAAAATATGTCGGCCCAAGCCTGCCTCTGCAGAAGCTTGGGTGTGATTATTGTAATGCTTTGAAAACGTATGTAGACTGGACCAAGTCGCAGCCCTGCAAACTTGCGCCCACCGACCGAGTGGAGTGTGCCTTAATCCCAGCTGGAATAGGCTTGCCTCTGACACGGTAGGACTCCTGAATCGTCGAGCAAATCCATCTGGCTATCATGGACTTTGAAGCAGCTAGTGTCTTCCTGTGCCCCTCCGGAAGGACAAACAAGGCATCCGACTTGCGAAAGGATGCCGTCCGAGAGACTTATCTCCTGAGGGCTCTTACCATATCCAGAGTGTGGAGGGCTCTCCACCCAAAGTGCTGGCGCAGGGCAGAACAAAGGCAGGACAATGTCCTTGTTAAGGTGGAAGAGACCACCTTGGGCAGGAAGGACAGGGATGGTCAAAGAACCACCTAGTCCTGGTGGAAAATTAGAAAGGGAGTGCGAGAGGACAGAGCGGCAATCTCCAAGACCAGTCTGAGACGTCACCGCAACTAGAAAGGCGACCTTCCAGGAAAGGTAGGTCAGCGAGACTTCTTGTAGTGGTTCGAAAGGCGACTCCTGTAGAACTCCCAAGACCAGGTTAAGATCTCAGGCTTCCAGCGGCATTTTATAGGGAGGAATCACATGGGAGACCCCCTGAATGAAAGTCCTTACTTGGAGATTGGAAGCAATCTTACATTGGGACAAAACTGAGCTGAGATCTGGCCTTTGAGGGAACTGAGCGCCATACCTGAGGCCAAGCCGGTCTGGACGAACTCCAAGATGGTTGGGATGGAGAAAACCAGAGGAAGATATCCGCGATCCTTGAACCATGAGAAAAAGGTCTTCCATGTACGGTGATAGTTGCGCACCAATGTAGGTTTCTGGGCGCTAATCATGGTGGAAACCACCAATTGGGAGAAGCCAGCCTGGCTTAGAACCCAGGATTCAACGGCCAAGCCGTTAAATACAGGGCCCGAGTTATGGTGGCAAATCGGGCCCTGGGAAAGCAGATCTGGCGGATCCGGCAGTTGCCAGGGTACATCGGCGACGAGCTGAAACAACTCTGCGTACCACGCTCGTCGTGGCCAGTCCAGAGCAATTAGGATCACCGGCACTCCCTCTGCCTTGATCTTCCTGATGACCTTCGGAATTAACAGGAGCAGGGGAAAAATGTAGGGAAGATGAAACCGATGCCATGGAAGGACCAGAGCGTCCACCCCGATGGCTTGTGGGTCCTGAGACCGAGCTATAAACTTTGGCACCTTGGTTTTCACTCTTGAGGCCATCAGATCGACATCGGGGGGGTCACCCAGAGAAGGCTGATCTGGCTGAACACCTCCGGATGAAGGGCCCACTCCCCGGAGGCGAGACCCTGGCGCCTAAGGAAGTCTGCCGCACAGTTGTCCACGCCCGGAATGTGGACTGCTGAAATGATCGAATGGTTCTTTTCGGCCCAGCAGAAAATGTGAACTACCTTGCGCATCACCACCCTGCTGCGGGTGCCCTCCTGATGATATATGTCACCGACGTGGCATTGTCCGATTGTACCCGGATGGGGCAACCCGCTAGAAGATGGAACCACCGCAGGGATAACCGGATCGCCCGAAACTCCAGAACATTGGTCGGAAGGCGCGCTTCTCGAAGAGACCAGCGTCCCTAAGTAGTGTGGTGACAAAAGACAGCTCCCCAGCCGAGGAGGCTGGCATCGGTAGTGACTACTAGCCATTGGACCGGAAGAAAAGATTTCCCCTGGTTCAAGGAAGAAGGTAATGTCCACTACCTGATCGCTTGTCTGACCCACGAAGACAGGCGGCACAGCCGGTCGAGAGAGAACGGGTTCCTGTCCCAGGCCGCCAAAAGCGCATGCTGCAGAGGGCGGAGGTGTAGTTGAGCGAAGGGAACAGCTACCATTGCTGCCACCATTTTCTCCTGGATCCTCATGCCGAAACAGATGGAGAGAGGGCATGGGCGACATAGTGCACTGGCTCCCTGTTGCAGGGCTAAGATCTTGTCTCGATGGAGAATCACCAACTCTCGGGAGGTTCCAGGATCATCCCTAGAAAGGATATCTGCTGAGCTGGAACTGGAGAGGACTTGTTTAGATTAGCCAGCCCAGGAGAGAGAGCGTATCCAGAGTGATATGTACGCACTTCGCGCAGGCATGGAAAGACGATCCCTTGATCAGAAGGTCGTCTAGGTATGGCAAAACAACCATGCCTCGGGAGTGCAAAATGGCCATGACAGCTGCCATGACCTTCGTGAACAACCTCAGAGCGGTGGCGAGCCCGAAAGGCAACGGTGTGAACTGGAAATGCACTTCGCCAACAGTGAAGTGTAGGAAATTCTGCTGAGGGGAAAAGATCGGAATGTGGAGGTACGCGTTCCGGATGTCGATGGACGCTAGGTACTCCCCCTTCTCCATAAAGGAGATGACAGATCGGAGGGACTCCATCCTGAAGTGTTGGACCTTGACAAACTTGTTTAGAAGTTTCAGGTCCAGGATGGGTTTAACCATTCCGTCCTTCTTCGGGACTTCGAATAGGTTTGAGTAAAACCCTTCAAACCTCTCGTTTCCTGGGACCGGAATAATGACCCCATCTTGGCGTAGTGAGTCAATGGCTCTGCAAAATAACAGAGCCCGTGCCTCTGTTTTTGAGGGACAAGAGGGGAAGAAAAGTCTCAGAGGACGAGATGAAAATTCTATTTTGTATCCAACCGACACCAGTTCCCTGACCCATTCGTCGTGAACGACGGAGAGCCAGGCCTGGCGAAACAGGAGTAGACGGCCGCCTACTCTGCAGGTGTCGGCCTAATAATGCCACAAGTTATTGGGTCGAGAATCTATGGGAACTGTATCCTTTAGTTCTGGACTGTTTGGGTCAGCTCTTCCAGGATGGGTTGGGCTTGTGGCGCTGAAAGCAAAAAAACGTACCAAGAGAGTGGGCGGAGCTAACGGCTTGCGGCTTAGCACAGGCCGAAGCCGGGAGGTAAAATCTTGGTTGCCTGGAGCAGGAAGAGGGGGCGGAGTCGGCTGAGCACACGCGAGTGGGCGGAACTTCTGGCCTCCAGCCTAGCGCAGGCCGAAGCCGGGGAGTAAATTTCTGAAGCCTGCTGGCGCGTGCCCCGCTGGGAGCGCAGCGCTCCAGGAGCCCTCCTGCCGAACCCTGCCACTCACCAATCGGAGGTTCCGGGGGTCCGCTAAGAGAAGCTGCAGAGCTCAACCGCTGTGCTTGCAGGTCACGTGCCAGATTTGGACGGTGCAATGTTCCTCCATCCCCTTGATAGGGAGGTGGAAAGGGACCGTCCGCTTCCTTCCATTACCGCTGTTCAATCAGTGGTGATGGAGTGGGGGCTGCTCGGACGCCATGGAAGCCTCTGTACATCCTAAGGCTATGTGCACACGTTCGGAAATTTCTGCGGCAATCCCGCACCTCCCTGCCGCGGGAAATACGCATTTTATAGGTATGCGCATTCCCGCTAAAAACTAGCGTTTTGCAAGCGTAATTAGCTTGCAGAATGCTAGCGTTTTCCAAGCCATCTGTAGCATCACTTGGAAAACTGATTGACAGGTTGGTCACACGAGTCACAGTGTTTGACAAGTGTGACCAACTTTTTACTATTGATGCCGCATTTCCGGAAAAATGAACATGCTGCGTTTTTTCGTGATGCGTTTTTTTTCGCGGAAAAAAACGCAGCATGTGCACAAAAATTGCAGAATGCATTCTACTAACAGGATGCTTAATGCATGCGTTTTTTCAGCGGAAAACCGCCGCAAAAACGCTAATAAAAAAACGTGAAAAATCATCAAAGTGTGCACATAGCCTAAGGGTTCACTCCCCTTGGATGGGACAGGGCTGTCCGGCTGTAGGCCTGGCTGCAGAAGGGGGTATGTGGAGGCGACACTCAAAGTTCCCACCTGTTGTTGTTTGGGGGAGTTTGGAACCCTGAAGGGAACTGTCGCCCCTAATCCTTGTGAAAACAAAATTCAAAAAGTTAAAAAAATAGAATAAAAAATATACTGCTGTATACTGCAGAGGAGGAGCTAACCTTTTTTGTATTGAATTATTGTCAGCCTCTTAGTGGCAGCAGCATACACCTATGGTCCTGTGTCCCCCAATGGGGTGAAGGAGAAATTAGGTTTCTTAACCATGCATTTTTATTGTTAAAACATTGGAAAACTATAAACTTGGAACCAAGTTAACTGTACTGAGAGAATAAAATTTACTTATGCCACACAACCAATACAAAAAAATTGCTAATAAAAAAAATTATTATATTATATTTGAAGTTTTCTTGTTTTGGGATCAGCTGCACACTAATTTCTTCAAGTCACGATTGGGTTCAAAATGGTACATACCGTAATCACTGCCCTTAGTTTCCAAAACAAGGTCATATCTGGGGTTGGTGGGGGAGGATTTTCCTCTATACTAATGCCTTATGGGCTCTGCAAATGTAATATGGTGAATTAGGCCAAGTTCACTATTTGATCAGTATTTTACATCAGTATTTGTAAACCAAAACCTGGAGTGGAACAATCAGAGGAAAAGTATAATAGAAACACCTCACCACTTCTGTATTTATCACCCACTCCAGGTTTTGGCTACAAATACTGAGGTAAAATACTGACCAAATACTGAACATGTGAATGTGGCCTTAAAACCCATCTAGCAAAATTTGCACTACAAATACCAACTGATACTCCTTATCTGAGCCCTGAGTATTTCTACAATTACTCCTTGAGAAAATTAAAAATGTAGAACTAAAGTTACAGTTCAATGGAAAAAAAATATATACATTTTTGCATTTTTTTCCTCTTTCCACTAGTTCATGTGCATCACCTGAAGCTTCCTATAAACACACACACAGTGGCTTGTGAAAGTATTCACCACCTTAGCTTTTTACCTATTTTGTTACATTACAACCTGTGTAAATTTTTTGTAATCCGATTTGTGTGTGATGCATCAGAACTAAATAGTCTAAGTTGGTGAAGTGAGAAAAATATAGGCATAAATTAAATTTATGGGATCAAATAAATTTGGCATGTGCATGTGATGTCACTACAAATTTCTGGTGCAATCAATTCCTTTCATAAGTCACATGCTTAGTGATAGGAAGTCTGTGAACAATCGAAGTGTCACATGGCCTGTCAGTATATACACACACTTTACCTTTTCTGAAAGGTCACCGAGGCTGCAACACCATTAAAGGGAATCTGTCACCTATTTTTTCGCATATAAGCTGCAGCCACCGCCATCAGGGGCTTATCTACAGCACTGCAGTACTTTGATCTGCCCTCAACAGGGCAGATAAAGTACGCCTGCGCAGGAGCGCAACAGAAGCAAAAAGGAAGTCATCGCTAGAAGATGGGAGGCGCCGGACCCGGACCTGCGACGCCCATCGGACCGGACCCCAAGTGAGTACAATATAACTCGTTTTTCTTATCTTTCAGGTTACATCGGGGGGCATATCTACAGCATTACAGAATGCTGTAGATAAGCCCCGGATGGCGGTAGCTGCAGCTTATATACGAAAAAATAGGTGACAGATTCCCTTTAAGCAAGAGGATCCACTAACCAAACACAATGAAAACCAAGGAGATCTCCAAACAAGTCCGGGACAAAGTAGTGGAGAAGTACAAGTCAGGATTGGGTTAAAAAATTTCCAATCTCTGATGATCTCCCAGAGCACCATCAAATCCATTATCAAATACAAAGAATATGGTACCACAACAAACCTGCCAAGAGAGGGCCGTCCACCAAAACTCTCAGCCCAGGTAAGGAGGCCATGAATCAGAAAGGCAGCACAGAGACCAAAAGGTAACCCTGAAGGAGCTGCAGAGTTCCCAAGCAGAGACTGGAGTATCTCTCCATACGACCACAATAAGCCGTACACGCCATAGAGGTGGCCTTTATGGAAGAGTGAGCAAAAAGAAAAATAGTCTTTACTTATACACAAAAATTGTAAGGCTCATTTTGCCAAAAGACATGTGGGAGACACCCCAAATGTGTGGAGGAAAGTGATTTGGTCAGAGGAGACCAAAATTTAACTTTCTGGTCACCAAGGTAAACGCTATGTCTGGTGCCAACACAGCTCGTAACCCCAAGAACATGCTGTGGGGATGTTTTTCGGCAAGAGGGACATGAAAATTGGACCGAGGCAAGGAGAAGATGGATGGTGCGAAATACAAGGAAATTATGAAGCAAAACCTGTTTCAGTCTGTCACTAATTTGAGACTGGGACAGAGTTTCACCTTCCAGCAAGACAAAGACCCAAGCATACTGCTAAATCAACACTCAAGGGGCCTAGTCAAAACCCAATCCTTTATCCAATTGAGAATCTGTAGTCAGACTTGAAGATGCTGTTGACCAGAGGAAATCATCAAACTTTGAAGGAGCTGGAGCAGTTTTGCCTTGTGGAATGGGCAAAAATCCCAGTGGCAAGATTTGGAAAGTTCAAAGAGACTAATGAAAAAGCGACTTGCAGCTGTAATTGCAAAAAAAGGAGGCTCTCCAAAGTACTGACTTTACATGGTTGAAAAGTTATGCACACTGAAGTTTTCAGTTACCGTATATATTTGTGTATAAGCAGAGTTTTTCAGCACATTATTTTTGTGCTGAAAATGCCACCCTGGGCTTATACACAAGTCAATTGTCCCAGAAGGTCGGCATGGGAGAGGGAGCTGACAGAGGCAGGAGACGGCGGCTGTGGCTAAAGCCTGTGCTCCTTCCTGCTAAAGTGAAAAATTAATATTCATTTCTCTTATAGCGCACACAGGGACAGCCGCCGGCTTCCAGAAGACATCCTACTCACCCTCCAGCACGCCCTCGTAGCATCTCGTTGGTCCCAGCGCCCTCGCAGCATCCCGTTGGTCCCAGCGCCGGCAGCTCTTCCTGTGCTGAGCCATCACGTGGCCCCGCTCATTAAGGTAATAAATATGCACGGCTCTCCACTCCCATAGGCATGGAGGGAATATTAATTTCATTAATGAGCTACACGATAACTCGGCACAGGAAGAGCTGCCGGTGCCGGAACAGAGATGCTGCGTGGAAGGCGAGTAGGATGTTGTTTTTTTTTAATAGAAAACACGCATACCAGGACGGGAGAGCCACACATACCAGGACAGGGACGAGGGAGCCACGCATACCAGGACAGGGACGGGCCACGCATACCAGGACAGGGACGAGGGGACAATGCATATCCGACTTATACTCGAGTCAATAAGCTTACCCAGTTTTCTGTGCCAAAATTAGGTGCCTCAGCTTAAACTCGGGTCGGCTTAAACTTGAGTGTATACGGTATTTTGTTTTATTTGCTTCACAAGAAAAAGATGTTCACAGTTGTAGGCATTTACAAAAACTAATACAAACCCTGAAAAAAAAAAAAAAAAAGTGACATTCCAGGTTGTGAGGTATCAAACCAAAAAAATGCCGAGGGAGTGGGGATTCAAAATTTCATGAAAGTGCCCATGAGCTGTGCCATTTTAACAATGTGTCGGGTGTCTTTCAGATAATATATTAGTATGAGGAGGGTGGGGGTGTTACATTAAATTTATTTTGTAATTTAGATTTTAATTGTATATGTCAAGAGTCCCAAGACTGTCCTAGTTACTAGAGAAGGTTAATATTTTATGCAGTAAGAAGTCAAATTTGGGATACTAGACAAAATTCTGACTGTCGAAATTGATGCAATTATCTTATGTAAACTGCAATTGTAGTACAATGTTTAACCCCACTGGCAGAAACGAATCGTGAGCGCTAGTCACAGGAATGACATTGACTTGGCATATAGCAAAAAAATAAAAATTAACAGAAACAGAGCCTTAGCTTTCTGGAGGTTCTTCACCTATTTTTTTAATCCCAAAAGGTTTATTTTATGTAGAATTAATAAAGGCACTCACACTTACCCACAAGCCCTCCATCGTTGCCTCTGGTCTTTGATGTTGTGGGTACTGACCACTGCAGCCAAAAACTATGCTATGTGATCTCGTGCCATTTAAATAGACATCACTGTTGAGCCTTGTGACTGGCTGCAGCGTTCATGCCTGGAATCATGAGGTCACAGCTACTGTCAGAAGCAAAGACCAGGGGCAGCAGCGGGCTTAGGATCAGTTGGAGTAACAGTCAAAAGGTTAATGACCATCATTAGTCTCATTTTTGAAAACTCGTACCTCCCCCCCCTCATTACGTAAGGTTTTTAGACGACAGCCTCCCACATCAAACTTCTCACATAAAGGTGGCCATACACACTAAAGGGAACCTGTCAGCAGGTTTGTCCCATATGAGATACAGCCACCACCTTTCAGCCTTCATATACAGCATTCTAATATGCTTCATATCTGTCCCCAATCCGGCCTGTAACAAAAAGAAAGAACACCTTTTATTATACTCACCTGCCGAGTGGATCGGTCCAATGTGTGTTGCTTGTCTTGGTCCGGCACCTCCCTTCTTTTGATGCCGTCCTTCTGTGCTTTGTGTGGCCGACGCGTCCTGCATCATCCACAGTCTCCCTGGCATTGCACTTCTGCGTACTTCTCAATGCCGAGTAGGGCAGAGTAAAAGTACTGCAGTGCGCGTGCACCGGGGCTCTTTCACCTGACCCCACGCACTGCAGTACTTTGATCTGCCCTCGTAAGGGCAGAGTACTCTGAAGCGCAACGCCGGGGAGACTGTAGATAATGTAGGACGCGCAATCCACATGAAGTACAGAAGGATCAGGGTTAGGGCGCAACAGTGTGAATATGGTTTTAAACAAAAGTACAGAGTAAGAGTTAAATATGCACGTGTTTAACCCTTTCCCTGCCCTCTCCTCTTCCCATTCCTGCCAATTCCTGGTGGTGGAAGAAATAAAGTTGGATAAGTATATTTTTTATTATACACCTGATGAAGGTTGTAAGTTGCCGAAACGCGTTGTTTAAACTAGTGTTTCAATAATCTTTCATTTTTAAATAAATGCTCATTTGAAGCAATCAAAAATACACCGTCTTAATTCAATTGGGGCAACAGGAGACAGTGCTGATCCTGCTCTCCATTTCTGATTTTTCCACTGTGAGATACTCCTGGAAGCGGTTTCCCCTGTCTCTCCAGCAATAGCTGCAGCCCATCACTTTTCAATCCAAATCGAAATGAGAGTTGTGCCTCAGGCAGCACAGTTATATCAAGTAAGCAGGCTTCCTTATACAACTTGACCTAAACTTACTACACTTAGATAGCGCCAAGTGTTTGTTTTTTCCACTTTTAGGATATTCCACACAAATCGTTACACTGACATGTGAAGGAAGGGCTAAGGGTATGTGCACATTAAGAATTTCTACAGCAAAACATCTAGACAGGAAAAACACTGCATAAAAAGAAAAAGTAAAAAAAATTTCCCCCATTTATTAGAATGGATGAAAAAAAGTGTAAAAAATAATGAAAGGATTGACATGGACAAAAAAAATAAGCAGCATGTTGTATTAGAAACCTCACTTTGCTGGTGCAATAAAAATAGTTTTTTTTCTGGGAAAAATGTGATATGTGAACATACCAGAAACGACAATTTCATTAGAAGCTACACACTAAACAAGGCTTAATGTCAACCAACTACAAGCCAGTATCGCAGGCCGCCTGACTCAGATACCAGGTCATCTACACCCATTTCATTGAGATGCCATTATCCAACCACAGCCCGTAACCACTACTAAATCAGCAGGACAGACGCACACGGGAAACCTTTGCTTAATTTTTCACTCCATTTCCTGTAAGCCTCGCCAGCCGCACCTCGCTCTTACCATCACAAGATGAAATTTCACATCCCTGTGTCAGTCTCTGAGCCATAGTGAAAGCCTCCTGTTAAAAGCCTCCGGGAATTATTCCTGATGGAGCGCAACAAGCATCATACAGCACACACTGTCTGCTCCGACCAAACTACGGACAATGCGCGGGGTGGAGATTTGCATCGGCTTCTGCTGTACACACCCTTTCTTTGATATCTCTACATTTGGTTTTGTACTTTAACATTTAAAAACAAAGTATTTTTCTGTCAGTTTTATCAGCAGTCAGTATTTGAGGATGAGATCGGAATCATTAACTTCCATCCTTGAAACCCTGTGAAATAATAAGGGAGTGTTCAGATGATGGAATTATCGGGGATTTTTAGAGCAAATTCACAGGTGAACCACATCCCACATACATGAATGGGGTTTTATAAACTTGTTCACTTGTATTAGAAAGTTTCAGAATAAGAAAAACATGAAAATAAGTGATCTGTCGCTTATATTGGGAAGAAATCACCATCAATAGCTCGGTCGAATGACAGTGGGGCCAATCCTTGTGTGGATCAACTGCAGAGGAAAACTGGAAATCAACAACACAGTGATGGTTGACTTCGACTACCTGTTCGGTGTCACAATAGTAGGATGCAACGTGAACATGCACGGTGCTGCATTGCACAATGTAATTACGGAAACAAGGCCGATTGGATACGTTCAATGAACCTCATTCTAAGGCTACATTCACACAGCAGTGTTCTGCCTTTCTTCCCTTGGACAGACTCTAGGTTTTATTGACCTATACATCAGTTTTAAAACCTGATCGGTGTGTCTTGTCTGTAAAACTCCAATCACATGATGCCTCTTCAATTTTGCAGATCACACTTAAGGCACTGCCACACTTAGCGATCGCACCAGCGATCACGATAACGACACGACCTGGCGAGATCGCTAGTGCGATCGCTATGTGATCGCTAGTTAGATTCCAAACACAACTCATCAGCGATCTGTGATTCCAAACACATCTCATCAGCGATCTGTATAACGACCTCTGCAGTCGTTGGGAAAACCTAGTCCCACCTGCCACGCTGGTGAAGTCGTTCATAAAGGGTGTCACACTCAGCGACTCAGGCTCACCAGCGGGACACCAACGACCAAAAAACGGCTCAGAACGTTCATAAGCGATCAGCGACATCTCAGCAGGGGCCACATCGCTGCTACATGTCACACACAGCTAAGTCGCTAACGAGATCGCTACTGCGTCATAAATGGTGACGCAGTAGCGATCTCGTTAGCGATCTCGCTAGCGATCTCTCTTAGTGTGGCATACCCTTTAGCCAGTAAAGTCTTTGGAGATCCATAGTAGTCTACCTACTTTGGTGGAGAAAAATAAAAAATAAATAAAATTACACCTGAGAGGAGTTCGGGGGACAACCCTCTGTGTGCAACCATCTGTGGGTGTAATAGCTGCCTGGTATTGCATGGACTATTCTGGTCGGTAAAGTGAGCCGGACTGGTACAGGCTATAATATTTGTCAATGTGCTGTCCACTGCACACACTGCATTATAGATGAAAACATGGAGGACTTTTGTGAAGAAACAGGTCATCTGGTTGACTGACAGACAGGAAACCTTTGATACAGGCAGCAGAGTCTCCGCTTGCACGCGGCGGCGTATCAATTACCCATCGGTAAGTCTAGTACATTCAAATTCACAGAGTGATGACAGAGCGGCCGGCATTACCTGCTCATCAGCAGCCATATAATGGGCCGGTGTTTGCCCAACCATTGGCCAGGGATAAAAACGGTTCTTCACTGTACACTTATAATAAGAAACACTGTTTTAACCCATTAATAACTGCCAATATGTCTTTTTACTGACCTGAGATGTAAGAGAACAGCATCCCCATACAGGTGACAATCCAGCAGCTGTCGAGTGTACACTATAGCTGACAACTTGCTGTATCACAATCGATCAGTGTTGGCACCGTCCATATCTGTTTAACCCCTTAGATGCTGCTGTCAATAATGTATCATATAAAATGGTTAAAAGAGTGTGGGGGCTTCCTATTTATCCCCATCAGCACTCTGAGATCATGATTGTGTGGTCCTGATGTTTGGCCTGGCAGATCACAGCCAAATAGCGGCCTTAGAGTCTGCCGGCTACAGCGGCCTGTTCAGAAGTCAGTGACATTTTGGTGGTAAAAATACACTTTTTCATTGATATCATGCCACTTTGTATTAATTCCTGAAAAATGATCTGAAGAGTAAATAAACTACCTGACAGCAGTTTTCAATATGTCGGGGGGTGCCATTTCCAAAATGGTATTACTTTTGGAGGATTTCCAATACACTGTGTGCAGAATTATTAGGCAAATGAGTATTTTGATCACATCATCCTTTTTAGACATGTTGTCCTACTCCAAGCTGTATGGGCTTGAAAGCAAACTGCCAATTATATAAATCGGGTGATTTGCAGCTCTGTAATTAAGAGGGGTGTTGTCTAATGACATCAACACCCTATATATAAGGTGCTCTTAATTATTAGGCAACTTCCTTTCCTTTGGCAAAATGGGTCA
>VIAB01022786.1:33222-45068 GCA_009801035.1 Oophaga pumilio | reverse complement strand
ACGTCGGCGTCATGGGTCGGGAAGGGGTTAAGGGAATAAAAATTAAAAGTTTGAAACATGCAAAATTTTCACCATATTTCCATTTTTTTTCCAAAATAAACGCATTATATCGAAGAAATTTTACTACTAACGTGAAGTACAATATGTCACGAGAAAACAATCTCAGAATCGCGAAGATCCGTTGAAGCGTTCCAGAGTTATAACCTCATAAAGAGACAGTGGTCAGAATTGTAAAAATTGTCCCGGTCAGAAACAGGCTGGGGGGGACGTGAAGGGGTTAAAATTTGGAAAAAAGTGGAAAGCACTGGTTTGCCCATACCTCCCAACCATCCCAAATTGAGCGGGACAGTCCCGATTCTGACCCTCCCGCTATGTGTCCCGCAGTGAAAGAAGCTGCCACGCCCCCCCATGCACCCCTTCCTCGCCCTCCCAGCTCTCCACTTCAGCTTCTTACAGCAAAGCAATGACTTTGCTTGCTGTCCTCTGTGCGCACAGGACCTGTGATCAGGTCACAGGAGGGGAGGAGTCAGGGGTCACATGGTCAGGCTCCTCGTGTATGCAGGTCTCTGCTGTGCTGGTTGTCATGGTGCTGGATGAAGGTAAGTTTATATGTGTGGGGTCAGGAGGGGTTTACAGTGTGGATGTAGCAGAGCTGTGTGTGTATGAGGTGTACGGAGCGGAGCTGTGTGTTTATGAGGTGTACGGAGCGGAGCCGTGTGTGTACGAGGTGTACGGAGCAGAGCCATGTGTGTACGAGGTGTACCGGAGCGGAGCCGTGTGTGTACGAGGTGTATGGAGCGGAACCGTGTGTGTACGAGTTGTATGGAGCGGAGCCATATGTGTACGAGGTGGATGTAACAGTGCTGTGTGTGTACGGGGCGTACGAAATGGAGCCCTGTGTGTACGAAGTGTATGTAGCGGAGCTGCGTGTGTACAGAGCGGAACCACATGTGTATGAGGTGTATGGTGCAAAGCCGCATGTGTACAAGGTTTACAGAGTGGAGCCATGTGTTTACAAGGTGTACAGAGCATGGCTGAATGTGTACAAGGTTTACGGAGTGAAGCCGTATGAGCACGAGGTGTACAGAGCAGAGCCGCATGTGTACGAGGTTTACGGAGTGAAGCTGTGTGTGTACTGAGTAGAGCCGTGTGTGCGCGAGGTGTATGGAGCGGAGCCGTGTGTGCGCGAGGTGTATGGAGCGGAAGTGTGTGCGTACGAGGCATACAAAGTGGAACCGTGTGTGTATGAGGTGTGCAGAGTCGTGCTTGTACAAGGTGTATGGTGGGAAGCATTCATATCTCCCAACCGTCCCATATCCAGCGGGACAGTCCCGATTTTGAGAGTCTGCCCCGCTGTCCCGGCCAGGAGCTTACTTTTCCCGAGGACACAGGAGTACACGGCGGAGCCCCGAGGAGCACTTTAAAATTCACACGTGACGTTCCACCGGAAGTGACGTGCTAGAAGCTGACAGGAAATTAGGTAATTTCGGGAGGAGATCATGACGGAACCATGGAAGCACTTCAGGGAATGCTTCAGATCCATCACTGTGTCCTCCTCCGACAGCGCGGACAGCGGGATCGCCTTGGACTCGGGGATGTCGGCCATGTGAGCAGATCATGATATGTCCTGCATCAGGAGGCTCAGGTGGGTACTACAATGGGAGCCGGGCTGCTATTGTATCTTTATAGAATCTTTCTTTCTTTCTCTGTTTCTTTCTCTCTTTGTTCTTTCTTTCTTTCTCTCTCTCTGTTCTTTCTTTCTCTATTCTCTTTCTTTCCCCTTTTTTTCTTTCCCATCTTTCTTTCTCCCTCTCTTTTCTTTCTTTCTTTCTTTCCCCTTTCTTTTTTCTTTCTTTGTTCTTTTTTTCTGTCCACTTTTTCTTTCTCTCTGTTTTCTTTCTTTCTCTCTGTTCTTTCTCCTTTCTTTCTTCCGCTCTGCTCTTTCTTTCTCTTTTTTTCCCCTTTCTTCCTCTCTAATCTTTCTTCCTCTGTTCTTTCTTTCTCTCTGTTCTTCCTTTTTCTCTCTGTTCTTTCTTTCTCTCTGTTCTTTCTTTCCCCTCTTTCTTTCTTTCTTTCTTTCTTTCTCTCTGTTCTTTATTTTCCCTCTTTCTTTCTTTCGCTCTGTTCTTTCTTTCCCCTATTTCTTTCTTTCAGTCTCTGTTCTTTCTTTCTTTACCCTTTCTTTTTTTGTCTCTCTGTTCTTTTGTTCTGTCCCCTCTTTCTCTCTCTGTTTCGTTCTCTCTCTCTGTTTCTTTTTTTCTCTCTGTTCTTTCCCATCTTTCTTTCTTTCTCTCTCTGTTCTTTCTTGCCCATCTTTCTTTCTTTCTTTCTTTCTTTCTTTCTCTCTTTATTCTCTTTCCCCTTTCTTTTTCTCTCTGTTTATTCTTTCTGTCCCCTCTTTCTTTCTGTTTCTTTCTTTTTCTATCTCTCTGTTCTTTCTTTCCCCTCTTTCTTTCTCTGTTCTTTCTATCCCCTCTTTCTTTCTTTCTCTATTCTTTCTTTCCCCTTTGTTTCTTTCTTTATTCTTTCTTTCCCCTCTTTCTTTCTTTCTTTCTCTGTTCTTTCTTTCCCCTTTCATTCTCTCTCCCTCTGTTCTTTCTTTCCCCTTTTTTTCCTCTCTCTCTCTCTCTCTCTCTGTTCTTTTTTGCTGTCCCCTCTTTCTCTCTGTTCTTTCTTTCTTTCTTTCTTCCTCTCTGTTCTTTCATTCTTTCCTCTTTCTTTCTATCTTTCTTTCTTTCCCCTTTCTTTCTTTCTTTCTTTCTTTCTTTCTTTCTTTCTTTCTTTTCTTTCATTCTTTCCCCTTTCTTTCTTTCTTTCCCCTTTCTTTCCTTCTTTCTTTCTTTCTTTCTTTCTTTCTTTCTTTCTTTCTTTCTTTCTTTCTTTCTTTCTTTCTTTCTCTCACTCTGTTCTTTCTTTCTTTTCTACAGTACCAGCCATTGTGCCCATAATGCCAGCCACTGTGCCCTCAGTACCAGTCAGTGTGATCAGCAGCGCTAAATGGGTGTAGTTGGGGCAGGACATGGGTGTGATTAGTTGTGAAATGGGTGTGATCGGGGGGCGTGGCCTAAATTTGCCTTTGTCCCTCTTTCTTGGCTTCAAAAGTTGGGAGGTATGGCTTTGCCATCTCTTCTGGAAGGTCTCCTCCATTTCCCTGAATGTTTCCTGAAAGTGGTCAAATGTACAGTATATGGGACAGACTTGTTTCCAGACAGAAGAGGTTCCATTCTGGATTGTTTTCTCAGACTTCACATGTAGTAAAAAAAAAATCAGCTTTAGCCATTGTTCTGCCCGGACTACAAATGGCCACAAAAGCTTCGCACCCCGAACGCTCCATCCCACAAGCTGCGCCAGAGAACAAGCAATCAGCCGGCAGCCATTTTGTTGTAGCCAGCAGCTCTATAGTACCTGGTAGAGGACGCCGGCTGCACCGCACAGACTGCGGACACAGAGACGTGTAGTCTTTCCTCTTGTGCTCATCTCTGACTCTCCTCGCGGTGGATATTGCTGAGCGCAGGTGACGAGCAGCGAGCGCCGAGTGTCCTTGAGACTATCCCAGTGCGGAGGAGAAGCGGACGGACGGAGACATGAGCGCTAACTACGGGCTGCGAGGTGAGAGGCCGGCGCGGTTACTGCATTACCGCTGTGTGTGACTGCTGCACTCACAATGTTATATGAATCCACGGACGCCGGGTGTCTGCCCTGCTGTAGTGAGTCCCGGCAGGTCGCTGTTCAGGGCTTGCTGATACTTGTAGTCCTGATTTGCAGAGGTTTTGCATAAGCACGCACATCTGTACAGTACATGTATTGTGTACATAGAATTAGAACAGACTAGAGGGGGATGGCCATAGTCTAAAGTTATGACCTGCACCTATAATGTGCTGTCATGTTATATTAGGTGGTGGGCTGACATCTGGGACCCCCACAAATCCTCCTGACAAGTGCAGTGGAGCAGAGTAAGACCCGGACGGAGCACGGCTGCGCTCCCAGGATTAATGGAGGCTGGACCCCTACTGATCGTCCAGGTCACTTTATGCCGTCATCTTACACAGTGACCACCTCTTTATAGGGTTATTAATAGTGATCTCTTACAGTGTGACGGGTCGGACCCCCCCAACCTCTGGGAGCCGCTTCAAAGGTTCTTCAAAGTAGCCACCTTTTGCTTTGATTACTGCTTTGCACGCAGAAAAGGTGAATGGATGGACTCTACATGCCTATTTCCCACCGTGAAGCATGGAGGAGGTGGTGTGATGGTGTGGGGGTGCTTTGTTGGTGACACTGTTGGGGATTTATTCAAAATTGAAGTGGTGAGTGGTCCAGCTCACCCCAAACCATCTTGATTGAGTTCAGGTCTGGTGACTGTGGAGGCCAGGTCATCTGGCGTAGCACCCCAACACTCTCCTTCTTGGTCAAATAGCCCTTACACAGCCTGGAGGTGTGTTTGGGGTCATTGTCCTGTTGAAAAATAAATGATGGTCCAACTAAACGCAAACCGGATGGAATAGCATGCCGCTGCAAGATGCTGTGGTAGCCATGCTGGTTCACTATGCCTTCAATTTTGAATAAATCCCCAACAGTGTCACCAGCAAAGCACCCCCACACCATCACACCTCCTCCTCCATGCTTCATGGTGGGAACCAGGCATGTAGAGTCCATCCGTTCTCCTTTTCTGCGTGTAAAGCAGTAATCAAAGCAAAAGGTGGCTACTTTGAAGAACCTAGAATATAAGACATATTTTCAGTAGTTTCACAATTTTTTGTAAAGTGTAATGTATAATTCCACATGTGTTAATTCATAGTTTTGATGCCTTCAGTGTGATTCTACAATTTTAATAGCCATGAAAATACAGAAAAATCTTTGAATGAGAAGGTGTGTCCAAACTTTTGGTCTGTACTGTACATGACACAGGAAGTGGAGGAAAGCACCTCCTTTGTAATAAATTTAAAAATAATTGGCATGGGGTCCCCTTATATTTGTTAACTAGCCAGAATATAGCAGACTACTGGGACTGGTATTTCAGGCTGGTAAGGATCCAATATCCATGAACCTTATCAGCCTGATAATATCAGGCCGCAGCAGTCTGCTTATCTTGGATGGTTAGAAAAAATAGTGGGATCCCCTCCAAAGAAATTAATTGTGTGGGGTCCCTCTATTTTTGTTAACCAGCCAAGGAAAAAGCAGACAGGCCTGGTATTCTCAAGGTGGCGAGGCTCATGGATTTTGGCCCTCGCAGCCTAAAAATAGCAGCCCGCAGCCGCCCCACAATTGGCACATCCAAAGATGCACCAATTGTGGCACTTTACCCGGCTCTTCCCACTTGCCCTGTAGTGGTGGCAAGTGGGGTTCATATTTGTGGGGTTGATGTCACCTTTGTATTGTCAGGTGACATCAAGCCCACAGCTTAGTAATGGAGAAGTGTCTATAAGACACCTATCTGTTACTAATCCTATAGTTATTCTGTCTGTGTCTTTATTTACCATATAAAGTCCTTTAATTGGAATGACACAGACTCCTTTAATAAATCTTAATTAAACCATACTTACAGCATCGCCTATTCCACCGAAGCCAACTTCTCCTGGAAGAGAATTAAAATAGAAAAGCAACAATATACTTACCTATCCGCCGAGAAGATATACATACTGTCCCACGACGAGTCCAGCTCTGCTACATCTGGATGCCTTTGGCTGATCGGATACATTATGCCCCCACTCAGCCTGACATCTAGACGCAGCGGAGCTTGAAGATGATGACCAGAGATAACTCGGTCCTCGGCGGTCACGTGCACTGCAGTTTTCGCGGTTCGCTGATCGATCGCGAGAATTGCAGTGTAGGTGAACTTCTGGCTAACATAAGGTACGCTATTATGTAAATTAGTACACATGCGTAGTAAGCTGCGTTCCCGCACTTATTACCCATGTGACTAAGAAGATAATGCAGTTTTACTGCAACTAATGTAAGTATATGGGAAATTTACGCAGTGGAGATGGAATGTCTCCGCTACATATATAGACATGCTGCCGTCTAGAAAGACGTGCCGCATGTCCGTCTCCGCAGGGAAGCCAGAAGCGTCCGTGCACGCATAGTGGAGATGAGTTTTCTTGAAATCCCATCCACTATGCTGTAACATCTGGCCGCTGCGGATGTACGGAGCGTCCAACCTTCAGCGTTTACTGACTGTGGGAACATACCCAAAGAGAAGACTTCATAGCTGTCTTCAAATATCTGAAGGGCTGTCAGTGTAGAGGGATCATCATTATTCTCATTTGCACATGGAAACATCAGAAGCAATGGAATGAAACTGAAAGGGAGAAGATACACATTAGATATTAGAGAAAACTTTTTGACAGTGAGGGTGATCAATGAGTGGAACAGGCTGCCACGAGAGGTGGTGAGTTCTCCTTCAATGGAAGTCTTCAAACAGAGGCAGGACAGACATCTGTCTGGGATGATTTAGTGAATCCTGCATTAAGCATGGTGTTGGACACCCTGATGATGACCCTGGAGGTCCCTTCCAACTCTAAGGCTATGTGCACACGCTGTGGAATTGTCGTGGAAATTTCCGCGGCAATCCCGCACCTCCCTGCCGCGGGAAATACGCATTTTTATTGGTATGCATATTCCCGTCAGAAACTAGCGATTTGCAAGCGTAATTAGCTTGCAGAATGCTAGCATTTTCAAAGCGATCTGTAGCATCGCTTGGAAAACTGATTGACAGGTTGGTCACACGAGTCAAACATAGTGTTTGACATGTGTGACCAACTTTTTACTATTGATGCTGCCTGTGCCGCATCAGTAGTAAAAAGATCTAATGTTAAAATTAATAAAAAAAAAAAAAAAATCTTGCTATTCTCACCTTCCGACGGCCCCTGCAGCCTTCCTGGTCCTCGCGATGCTCCCGGCAACTCCCGTTCCCAGTGATGCCTGGCGACGACCCTAAATGAGGTAACATCACGCGAGACCGCTACGTCATCTGGGGTGATTCTCGCAATGCATCACTGGGAACGGGAGTTGCCAGGAGCGTCGCTGAGGAGCGGGAAAGCTGCGAAGGCTGCCGGAAGGTGAGAATATCACTATTTTTTTATTTTAATTATTGTTTTCACATGGATATGGTACCCAGGGCCTGGAGGAGAGTAAGCGGTTCAATGCATTCCTATGGCGGCGGAATCACCGCGATTCCGCAAAAAGAATGAGCATGCTGTGGATTTTTCCGTGATGCGATTCTGCCGCGGAAAAACACGCAGCATGTGCACAGCAATGCGGAATCTCATAGAATATAATGGGTTGCGCTGTGTAAGCATTTTTCGCGGCAAAAGCACTAACAATCCGCAACGTGTGCACATAGCCTTACAGTCTATAATTCTAAATCTAGACCTGCTAATGGAGGCGACAGGTTTTGTTTTTTTCCTAGAGAGTCATGGTAAATAGTCACGAGGTTTTGATCTCGGTGATATATTCTATGTATTTGCCGTCGTCACCAGTCATATGTTGGTTTTACACATGCGTAATTCACAGTGTGAGTACAGGTTTCGCTGTACAGACCGGCCACAGGTCTACTCACCTGGACTCGGCAGTCTTATAGGTGGCTCAGGAGACCCCTGCCCGGTCTGTACATCACCGCCTGTACTCGGACTGTGATACAAGGCTGTGCGCTGATCTGATCTTGTAATTGCATTTCAGCAGAATCCTCTTGTGTCAGATCTATTGATCTAGTGTTGGCCCAGGACTGAGGTGAAGCCTTGGAGGGGTTTTCGGATCCTCTGAGATGAATGATGCATTGTAGATTGCTCTCTGCTGAGTTGCATTACGGTTTACAAATCGCTGTGTACACAGCCGGTGTGTGTAGCTGGAGCAGATCCTGGTGTATTGCTCTTTCGGGAGTCTCGCTGAGGCCCAGGCCTTCTGCTTTGCCATGTTCATGTAGTAGATATGTTGCTTCACCACACACTCAAGCGTTTTCATGCAAATAATCTTTAATGATTGTTCAACAAAAGTGCAAGTGGTGGACAAAGTGAAGGCATATACAAAGAAGCGACTAACGTGTCGACCCTTGGTTACAAAGTCACTCTGTGTAAGGAAAAGAGGTCTAAATGCCACGTACAGATCCCAGTAGGGACAGGTCACAGGTGTGGGAGCACCCTGACAGCAACACTTACCTAGGAACTTGGTATATACCAGTCCCTGCTGGGATCTCCATGTGGCATTTGGACCTTTTTTCCTTATACAGAGAGATTTTGTAGTCAAGGCCCGAGCGGGTTGAAACATTAGTCGCTTCTTTGTATATGCCTTCACGTTGTCCGCCACTTGCACTTATGTTGAACAATCATTAAAGATTATTTGCATGAAAACGCTTGAGTGTGCGGTGAAACAAAGTGTCTACTGTATGATCCGGTAGTTTGCCACTCCCTTCCATCGGCACCTCTTCCTCCAGCTGTGCCCGCCATCATCTTCTACATTGGACCCTAAGGCCTCACTCAGACTGTGTTTCAAGGACATGGTAAAACATGTACAAATTTTAGTATATGTCCTTTTTTTTTTTTCTGCAGACCTTGTATTTTCAAAAAAAAGTGAAGATTTGTTGCATTTTTTATCAGTCAAACTTGCCTATTTAAATCAATGTGTCCTTTCCGTGTAAACATCTGAGGGTTGCCCATTTTTTACTGTTTAAGGACTTATTTAGATGAGCGTATTCCATGGACATGTGCTGTCCACACTGAACAATGTAAATTAATATGGCTATTCAGATGACAGTTTTTTCACATCGGCCGAGTGTCTGTGTGTGGGGGAAAAAAAATGCAGAAATTCCTTGCTTATACAAGTCTGAGTACACACATTGTATCGTCCGATTTGTACGGATATATTGCCAGTATTGGTCTTGGAACCTGTATTTGATCATTTTAAAATATTGATGTATAAAAACAGATGTCGCATGGACGTAAAATCCGGACACTGACGAAAATCTTCTGAATTTTCTGGTTTTAAAATTGGTCAATTTTTCATGCGCTAATCTGAGCCCGGCCTTGGGCTAAGATCCCACAGTGCAAAAAACATATTCGATTTTCTGCTGTATTTTCCAGTACAAGTACAAATTTTAGGAAACTTCATGTTCATGCGTGAACTGATAGAAATCGTAGGTTTGTGGCCTGCGGAGTAGTCACTCTGTGCTGAGGTTGTAGGTGCAAGTTACACTCATCGTAACATTTCACCCTTTGCAATGCACCTTCCCTGTAAGGATCTCCACAGCGGTATGTACTGTTATGGATATCGCTCAGGACTGTTGAGTCGGTGCCTATTTTGGTGAGTGGGTATAAAATGGACTCGGATTGCTAAAATATATAATAAATTAAGTACAGTAGCACAATGCAGGATGTGCTGTAAATGTTCTCAGAATAATTGGGGAAAGTTATGAAATGTCCTATGTCTGTTCTATTCCTGATCTAAGGATCTAGGCCCGTGCGAACCTATGGCACACGTGCCAGAGGGGGCACGCAGAGCCCTTCCTGTGGGCACACGCAGCATTTCCTCAGCATCAGCAGGTGGTGCTCTGTGCTGGGGGTGGTGTAGCAGCTCAGTTCGGTGGTGCAGTGCGCAGTGTGGACCCCGTATGATTTCCCCCTCCAGCCAGGTTTACACGGAGCAGCAGCCGCAGCTTGGAACCCGCACCAGCTGCACACAGGCGGCGCGGGAGAAGGCTGCGGCCAGGAGCTCCGGGGCGCACTGCAGGCAGCATAACAGGACCTCCCTCCGAGGAGGATGTGGTGACCACCGAGGCCAAGAAGAGCAGTAGGTGCCCGGGGAGATACATTCTGTACAGAGACCACTGCTTGGCAGCATCCTGATCTTTGCTGGGGATCCCACTATGGCCCCTCTCCCTGCCTGGCACTCGGTTCTGCCTGTTGCCGTTCTGCTCTTCTCTATCTCTGCTCTTCCGTCCTCTCCAAACTCTCTACTTTGCTTTCTGCTATCTCTGCTCTTTCTTAATTCTGCAATTTACCACTGTGTCTCATCTGATGCCTGTACTTTATTCCTGCTTTATATCTGCAGTCTGCTACCCCTGATCCTGTCTGTGGCTGTACTTTGTTGCCCCTGCCTCGCCTCTGCGAGCTCTAATAACCCTACCTGCTCTCTGTTGCCCCTGCCTCCTCTCTGTTGCCTCATGCCGTTCTCTCATGCTGTCTGATCTCTGATATGCCTGCTTACTCTCTTTACCTGATCTCTGATGCCCCTGTCTGATCTCTGATATGCCTGCTTACTCAGTTACCTGCTCTCTCTTACCCCTGCCTGCTCTCTGTGTGAACTGTTTTTTCTAAAGTAAAACTTCAGTATTTGGGTTAAATTACCGTGTTGGCACTTTTCAATAAGTAAGTGGGTTTTGGGTTGCCTTTTGGGCACTTGGTCTCTAAAAGGTTCTCCACCACTGATCTAGGCTGTTAGCTGAGATGAATCTGTGCTGCACTTTATACACATGCTCAGTAGTGACCAGTGCTGAGGAGTCGGAGGTTTGGCTTACCGACTCCACAGCCCTGGTATCGCTGTGTGACCTCCACTGCTGGACATCTGCAGCAAACACGCTCCTTGGCAACATACCCTAATGGGCCCAAGAAGCTTAGATTTTTCTTTTTCTTCCTCATATAGGAAAAAATGGAACCTACACTGATGGTACAATTGGATGCACAGATTTGTTGCGTGCAAAAAAAACAACAAAAAAAGTTGCCAAAGTGATCCATGCAGACCTGCTATCTCTGAAAGGAGCTATACGTGTTAGACTAAGTCCACTGAATCCACTGACCATAATTTTTCTTTTTTTTTTTTTTGGGATTGGTTGTTTGTTCTGAAAGCACGGTCAGGGGTCTCTTATGTGAATATACCTTGTCAACACTCCATTGAAAAAGTCTTAAAGGGAATCTGTCTCCAGGTTTTCCCCATATAGAAGAGTGCCACCCCAAAATAAAATTCCCCAATCTAGTTTGCATATCCCAAAAAAGACCTTGTATTATACTCACAGATGGCGCTGCCCAGACCAATGGGCATCTCCGGTCTTGATCGGGCACCTCTTATTCCTTCAATCTCTGTCTTCCTTCCCTTTAAATATGACTCCTCTGAAGTCGACTCTCCTTTCTAGTTGTCGGCTCCTGTCAAGATGTCAGAGCTGTAGTTTTGGCCATATTAGTTATCGCTCTGCTTTTCTAAAGACTCCAATACCAGTAACTATTTTTATTTTAGGATGAAAGTTTTTTATTTTTTTTTTTTATTTTAATTAAAATATGTAATCCAGTCACTTTCTTCTGGTCATCTTAATCCAATTTACTGCGGGAAGCCTGGTTCCATTTAGGATATCAGATTTGGTGATATTTCCTGGGTTTATATCAAATGTGCAGAAACTCATCGCTGTAAGAACAGGGTGTGACGTTCCATTCCTTCCACCCGCGCCTTTACTAAAGGCTTCTGCTCCTTGTTCTGGGTGGGGTGAGATTAGTAGCACGCTTGACTTTATTGGGCTCTTGATGCCCAGTTGTTGTGTGTGAAAAGGAAAAGTTGTATTTTTGCAGGGTACTGTAAAAAAAAAAAAAAAAAAACTCAGAGCGCAAGAATATAATGAATATAGGGGAGGGGGTTGTAAGCAATTCAGCCATTGATTTTATTAGGTTTGATTTTTATCGGCATTCATTTGTGTTGTAAAAATGACCTGACAACTCGTCAGAACAATCGGTTATCCTAGACTTGTATGTTTTGATTTAACGTAAGTGGTGAAATAAAACTTGGAAATCTATTAAAGGACACTTTTTTAAGACCTAGCTCCTTCAACGGAAGCATAAAAAGTTATGTGAGGGTTTTTTTTTTTTTTTCATGGA
>VIAB01022786.1:1818-13178 GCA_009801035.1 Oophaga pumilio | reverse complement strand
CCTGAGTACGCTGATACCCCATATGTGGGGGGGAAACACTGTTTCGGCGCACTGCAGAGCTCGGATGGGAAGGAGCGCCGTTTGACTTTTCAATGCAAAATTGGCTGGAATTGAGATCAGACGACATGTCACGTTTGGAGAGCCCCTGATGTGCCTAAACAGTGGAAATCCCACAATTCTAACTCCAACCTTAACCCCAACACACCCCTAATCCCAACCCTAACCACAAACCTAACCCGAATCCAATCTCTAGCCCCAACCCTAATGGGAAAATGGAAATATACATTATTTTATTTATTTTTCCCTAATTAAGGGGGTGACAAAGGGGGGTTTTGATTTACTATTTATAGTGAGTTTTTATATCGGGTTTTTATGATTGGCAGTTGTCACACACTAAAGGACGCTTTTTATTGCAAAAAATAGTTTTTGCATCACCACATTTGAGAGCTATAATTTTTCCATATTTTGGCCCACAGAGTCATGTGAGGTCTTTTTTTTTTTTTGCGGGACGAGTTGACGCTTTTATTGCTACCATTTTTTGGCACATGAAATTTTTTTGATCATTTTTTATTACGACTTTTGGGAGGCAGAATGAACAAAAACCAACAATTCATGAATTTCTTTTTGGGGTGGCGTTTATACCGTTCCGCGTGTGGTAAAATTGACAAAGCAGTTTTATTCTTCGGGTCAGTTCGATTACAGTGATACCTCATTTATATCATTTTTTTAATGTTTTGGCGCTTTTATACAATAAAAACTTTTATATAAAAAGTAATTTTTTGCATCTCTTTATTCTGAGAGCTATAACTTTATTTTTTCACTGATGACGCTGTATGGCGGCTCTTTTTTTGCGGGACAAGATGTTTTCAGCGGTACCATTTTTATTTATATCCATCTTTTTGATCGTGTGTTATTCCACTTTTTGTTCGGCGGTATGATAAAGCATTGATTTTTTTGCCTTGTTTTTTTTTTTATGGGGTTCACTAAAGGGGTAACTTAGTGGGACAGTTTTATAGGTCGGGTCGTTACGAATGCGGCGATACTAAATATGTCTACTTTCATGATTTAGATTATTTTTATTCAAATATTTATTGATAAAATAAATTGATTTTTTTTTTTTTATATTCTTTACAATTTTAATTTTTTTTAAATTTAATTCTTACTTTTACACTGTGTCCCACTATGGGACACATTTTGTGCAGGCTGATCGCTTATATGGCATGCAGATTTTCATGCCATATAAGCTGTCAGCGCTGCACTCTGCACACTGACCTCAGAGACTTCCTGACATGCACTGTGCATGACAGGAAGTCTCTGAGCTCTGGTAACCCGGATGTCGTCTTGACGACATTGGGTTACCATGGGAGCGATAGGGACCGCGGAGTCTCCGATCCAAAGGCAGAGGGGTGGTCATAGCTGACAGCTCCTCTGCCTGCTCCGGAGCGCTGCGATCATGTTTGATCGCAGTGTTCCGGGGATAAAGTGCCAGGAGCGGTCAGTGACCGCTCTTGGCAATTAGTGCCGGGTGTCAGCTGTGAGAATCAGTTGACACCTGGCTGCGCTCCCCCGTGAGCGTGGCCGATCGCCTATGATGTACTATTCCGTCCATGGGAATTAAGTCCCAGGGCACATGGACGGAATAGTACGTCCGAAGTCAGAAAGGGGTTAATGACCAAGCCTATTTTTACAATTCTGACCACTGTCACTTTGAGGTTATAGCTCTAGAATGCTTCAAACGTATCCCAATGATTCTGAGGTTGTTTTTTCGTGACATATTGTATTTCATGTTAGTGGTAAAATTTCTTCGATATAACTTGCATTTATTTATGAAAAAAACTAATTTGTCAAAAATTTTGAAAATTTCACAATTTTCAATTTTAAATTTTTGTACCCTTAAACCAGAGAGTGGTGTCACACAAAATAGTTAATAAATACCAATTCCCACATATCAACTTTACATCAACACAATTTCTGAAACACAATTTTTTTTGTTAAGATGTTATAAGGGTTAACAGTTGACCAGCGATTTCTCATTTTTCTAACAAAATTTACAAAACTATTTGAAGTGAGTTTGAAGGGTCAATATAACCGAAAATACCCAAAAGTGACACCATTCTAACAACTGCACCCCTCAAGGTGCACAAAACGACATTTAAGAAGTTTATTAACCCTTCAGATGCTTCACGAGAACTAAAGCAATGTGGAAGGAAAAAAACATTTTACTTTTTTCACAAAAAATTTGGAACCATTTTTTTTTTTTCACAAGGGTAGCAGGAGACAATGGACCACAATTTGTTGCGCAATTTCTCCTGAGTACGCTGGTACCCTATATGTGGGGGAAAGCCACTGTTTGGGCGCAGGGCTCAGAAGGGAGGGATCACCATTTGACTTTTTGTAAGCAAAATTGACTGGAATCAAGGGCAGCGCCATGTCACTTTTGGACACCCCCTGATGTACCTAAACAATGGAACTCCCCCCCCCAATTCTAACTTCAACCTCAACCCTTATCCGAACCGTAATCACAACCATAACCACATCCCTAACTTTAGCCCCAACCCTAGCCCTAATGGAAATAAATACATTTTTTCAGGATGTCTCTCCTGACAGCACCAGGGAGGATGTCCTTCATCTCCTTGCAGGGACAGGAAGAACACACAAGAGGTTAAAAGGCCCTCCCCGCCCACCATTCCTCAGTGTTTTTCTTGTCCCTGCATGGAGGGACACGCAAAAGAGAGAGAGAGAGAGATCCAGCTTAGGGAGGGGTCCAGGAGGATTGGTGCGGCGAGTCCAAACCCTCCCTCCTGTGAAGTGGCCCCGGCACTGAAACCCTCCTGGGTGGGGGTCCCTCAGCCCTAAAGACCAGGGGTGGGACGAGGCCCCTGGGTAGAGCCACTTCCTCCCACTTTCCTCTGACGCCGGCCGCAGCACGAGGACCGGAAGCCAGGCACAGAGGACGTGCGACGCACTTCCGGTAACTTCACAACCCGGAAGTGAAAGGGCCGGCGTGCGCTCCAGGAGTGAAAACGAGCGCGATACAGTGAGTCAGGTGGTATTCATCTCCCTGATCTCGCAAGGGGCTTACGGCAGCATATACACTATGGAGGACCAGGGTAAAGTCGAGCTGGAGGGGGTAAGTGCGCTGTATGCAAAAAAGACCGTCTGGAAACCCTGACGATAACAGATCTGAGCCCTGACTATCCCTTTCTTGCACTGTGCAGGAAAAGGGACTGCAAGCGACACCCCTACCTACAACTAAACAGACGGGGAAGGCTGCGGGGAAATCAAATAGGTGCCCTATATGCACAACAAACCTCCCCAACAAATATAAAAAACTCCTCTGTGACACCTGTACTGCTAAAGTCATTAAAGAGGAGCAACAGTCCCTCCTGTCAGAAATGAGGTCCATGATACGTGACGAAGTCCAGGCTTCCATGGCCACATTTTCCCGTCCACATCCACCCAGTCCAGGTCCCACGGAAAAACGGACCAGGTGGGAGATGGAGCTCACCTCAGAGGAGGAGACATAGTCTCGAGAGTCTGACCAGGAGGAGGGCGAGCTGTACGCAGACGAGCCAGAACGAAGCAGGAGATATCTCTTCTCGGCTGATGATACAGACGAGCTGGTTCAGACGGTCAGGGACACGATGCAAATAGAGGAGGTCCAGAAGCCACAGTCCAGACAGGACATGATGTTTGGTGGTCTCAGGGCGCAGAAACAACGGGTATTCCCGGTGAATGACCACGTATGAGCTATGGTCCTGGAAGAATGGGAGGAGGCGGAAAAACGCCTCGTGATACCCCGAGACTTTAAAAGATGTCTTCCCTTCGACCCAGACGATGTAAAGATCTGGGAAGAAGTCCCCAAAATTGACGTTCCGGTGGCTAAAGTTGCCATGAAAACGTCCATCCCCTTTGAGGATTCATCCAGCCTCAAGGATCCGACAGGAAAGCGGACAATCTGTTAAGACGAGCTTGGGAGATGTCTACAGCCATAATCAAAACAAATGTAGCAGCCACTTCGGTGGCAAGATCAATGTTTTATGGGTGGGGCAGTTAGAGGAACATCTTACTAACAAGACCCCTAGAGAAGAAATATTAGCTTCCCTGCCACTTATGAAGTCTGCTACAGCTTTTTTAGCGGACGCATCGGCAGAATCCATAAGATTCTCGGCTTGAAATAGCTCGCTGACCAATTCGGCGCGCAGGGCTATTTGGTTAAAGACATGGTCAGGAGTGGAGCTTCAAAGAACAAGCTCTGTTCTCTTCCCTTCTCCGGGTTAAAAGTCTTTGGACCGGCCCTAGATGAAATATTAAGAAGGCGTCGGATAAAAAGAGAGGTTTCCCAGAGGAAAAGATTTCAAGGGATCAGTCCTTTCGGGGGGGTCTCAGGAGACAGCAGTATTACAGAGTACAGGGGAGGCCTCAGAGGGGGCCCTTTGGAAGTTCCCGACCTGCAGTCGTAAAAAATAGAGGATCCTTGTTTGGATCACGTACAAGACCCAGAAGACCATGACTATGCTTATATAGGGGGTCGGCTCAGAGATTTCAGAGCCCAATGGTCCAAAATCACTCAGAATCAGTGGGTGTTAAAGACCATATCAGAGGGTTATCAAATAGAATTTTTCTCCCCTCCCCCAGAGAGATCCACTTCTCCCCTGCCTATAAAAGCGCAATTTCAGATGTGGAAAGACATATGAGACTTAGCAAAATCAGCCGTCATTATTCCAGTACCCCGAGCAGAAGTAGGAGCGGGCCACTATTCGTCCCTATTCTCTATAATAAAACCATCCGGAGAATCCCGCACAATTATAAATCTGAAACCGTTAAATACATCGGTCACGTACAAAAGATTCCGGATGGAGTCAATTAGATCCACGATACCCCTGCTAGACAAAAATGCCCTGATGTGCACGCTGGATCTAAAGAGCGCTTACTATCAGGTGCCAGTCCATCCAACATCACATAAATACTTTAGATTCGCAGAAGAACTCCCCGATCGTCCGGACCTGCCATTTTCAATTCCAGTGTCTTCCCTTTGGCCTGGCCTTGGCTAGAGTTTTTACCAAGCTAATCTCGGAAGTCGTAGCCTTCCTGAGAAAGCAGGGAATAATAATCATCCCGTACCTGGACAACTTTCTTTTAGTAGGAAAGTCAAAAGAAGAGCTACAGTGGCACAGACTGAAGACGATGACGGTGTTAAAAACCCTAGGGTGGATAATAAACGGAGGAAAATCAGATTTAGTGCCGGGAAAAGGGAAAATCTTCTTAGGAGTACTTATGGATTTCAGCACCAGAACTTTCTTTTTACCACCAGAGAAGCAGACACTGGTAAGAAACAGCATGGAAGAACTCCAGAAGACCCGTGTTTCCATCAGATCGACGATGCAAGTACTGGGGCTCATGACATCATGCATCCCATGTGTGCGCTGGGCTCACTTCCATTCAAGGACCTTACAGAAAGAAGTCTTGGCCGGCTGGGACCGTCGTCATAGTTCCCTCGACAGGAAAATGTCCTTGGTCACCAGAAGATCCCTGGGATGGTGGATGCAGACGGAGAATCTAAAGAAGGGTGTACCCTAGATTACATCCCCAAGCATAGTAATCACCACGGACACCAGCAGATGGGGTTGGGGGGTGCACCTAGAAGGAAGATTCCTTCAGGGAGAGTGGCCGGTACACCTGCAGTCCAGCTCATCCAACTACAAAGAGCTCTATGCCATAGAGGAAGCCCTAAGGCAAAATCGGACCCGACTGAAAGACGAACATGTAAAGATCCTGTCGGACAACGTGACAGCGGTTTCCTTTCCCCGCCATCAAGGAGGAACCAGACAACAGAAGCTCCAGGAACTCTCAGGAAAAATATTTTCTTGGGCGAAGAAAACAGTTTTGTCCATAACGGCTGTTCACCTCGAAGGGTCCCAGAAAACGGTGGCAGACTATCTGAGCAGACGGAATATTTGTCCGACGGAGTGGGAACTGAACCCAGAGATCTTTCAGGACCTATGTTTTCGTTGGTGCAAACCCCACATCGACCTCTTTGTAACCAGGAAGAATGCCAAGACGGACAAATTCTACTCACTGAACCCATTGGACAACCCAGAAGGGGTGAACGCTCTAAGTCAGAAGTGAGGTCGATCCCTCGCCTACGCGTTTCCCCCGATAGCTCTCATCCCTGCCATCCTCAGAAAGATACAGGAAGATCAGGCGAGAGTATTACTGATTGTACCGTACTGGCCAAAAAGAAGTTGGTTTCCGCTACTGGCAATCATGGCGGAAAATCAACCACTCCTACTTCCACAAAGAGAAGACATCATTCACCAGGGGCCAGCCTACCATCAGGACCCGAAGAGACTTCAGTTGTCGGCTTGGATCCTGAGCGGGACATCTTGAAGGCTTGAGGTCTGTCGGACCAGGTCATTTCAACAATGCAAGCTAGTAGAAAGCCGGTCACGTCTGCAATCTATCAGAAAATCTGGAAACGTTTCTGTTTACAGGGTGGCAGGTCCGATCCACTAGAAGGAAAACCCGATATCCCAAAAATCTTAGATTTCCTTCAGACAGGTTTCAATAAGGGAGTTAGGCCCAGTACACTAAAGGTCCAGATCTCTGCCTTAAGCTCCTTCCTTGACTACCTCCTGACATCTCATCCCTGGGTAATAAGATTTGTTAGGGCAACTCAGCGACTACGTCCCACAGTGAGGAAATCAGTGCCCCCATGGAATCTTAGTCTTGTTCTTCAGTTCCTGTTTTCAGACCCATTCATTCAGGGGCCGCAAATGTCCATTTCTCATCAAACGAGGAAAGTAGTATTTCTAGTAGCCATAACCTCGGCCAAACGCATAGGTGAAATACAGGCCTTATCTATCCGAGAGCCATATCTCAGAATTCTAGAGGACCGGATAGTCTTGAAACTAGACCCTACTTTCCTACCCAAAACCGCGTCCACAAGCAACCTAAACCAGGAGATCATCCTGCCCTCGTTTTGCGAAAATCCCGCAAATGAGAGAGAGCGAGCACTACATGAATTAGATGTGCGTCAGGCAGTCATAGATTATATCCAGGCCACACAGTTGGAGGCAGGACCACAACTTATTTGTCTTGTTTGGGGGGAAGAATAGGGGGAAAAAAGCCTCAAAATCCTCTATTGTGAGATGGATAACATCTTTAATTAGTCTGGCCTATCTTTCTCAGGGCATCTGCCCCCCAGAAGGTTTAAAAGCCCACTCGATGAGTGCGTTATCAAGCTCCTGGGCAGAGAGGGCGGGGGCGTCAGTAAACCAGATTTGTAGGGCTGCAACATGGTCCAGACTAGATACATTTTGTAAGCATTACAAACTAGATGTTTTTTCTAATCAACAGACTGCTTTTGGTAGGATGGTTCTATAGGCAGTCATCCCTCCCTGAGGAGGTATTTTGATATTCTCCCTGGAGCTTTTAGGAGGGACGTCCTGGAAAATAGGTATTAGACCTACCGGTAATCATGTTTCCAGGAGTCCATCCTGACAGCACGGATAGTTCCCTCCCTGATGAGATATTATGTCATATGCTGTAATATGATAATGTAAAATAAAGTGTTAAGTTGCATCAGCCACGGTGTGGTACTTGTTAA
This sequence comes from Oophaga pumilio, assembly GCA_009801035.1. Classification (NCBI taxonomy): domain Eukaryota; kingdom Metazoa; phylum Chordata; class Amphibia; order Anura; family Dendrobatidae; genus Oophaga; species Oophaga pumilio. Next base: position 5,569 of record VIAB01022786.1, on the reverse strand, counting down.
AACACTGAGGAATGGTGATGATACCAGCCCATACCAGTACCCCACCTCCTCCTTGCTGGCGTCTGAGTCAGAGTGGAGCTCTCTGCCCTTTACTGATGACAGCTGCAGGAACCTTTCCTTGTAACCAGAAAAAACGTAAAACCTGTCTATTTATAATGACCACAGACAAGGTCTGAGAACAAGGATGAATTCTCATCGCCACACAATAAGAGAAAAAAGAATGGATCTACTTGCGGCCAAACACTTTTGTATCCCCGGTGACAGCATGATGGACATGAAATTACTTGTATTAAAAGCTAACTTTAGGTCTCAGGCAGAAAGGTTTGGGAATATAAACTCATGACAACCTTTGACACACTCAGTGCAGGAATGAATGTGTCGCATGGATTTATGTCTTTTTACATCAATTAAGGAATTTGCTCTTCAGACCTTCTGGGGGCAAAACAACACAGAACCAGACCCCAATCAGAGGGCAATAAAACTTTCACACTCCTTATCTATGAACTGTTCCAATATTTATGTTCATCTCTATCTCCCATGACAGTTCTGCTTTACGTCACTTGTCTTATCTATTGCATTGTTTCTGTCCTGTTGTACATAAATGTGATTCTTCAGATTTTGTATTAGTCTAGCCTGATGAAGAGACCTGAGTAGTCTCGAAAGCTTGCAATTTCTTACCATCTTTTCAGTTAGCCATTAAAAGGTATCAACCACTGAGGAGGACTCTCAATTCTAAATATTTTTGGTGGTCGTTTTTCAGCCTTCCTTACCTTGGCCATGTCTCTGAGTATGGCACACCTTGTGCTTTTTGATGCTCCAGTAACGTTGCAGCTCTGAAATATGGCAAAACTGGTGGCAATTGGCATCTTGGCAGCTTCACGCTTGATTTTCCTCAATTCATGGGCAGTTATTTTGCGCCTTTTTTTATCAACACTCTTCTTGCGACCCTGTTGGCTATTTGCCATGAAACGCTTGATTGTTCGGTGATCACGCTTCAAAAGTTTTGCAATTTCAAGACTGCTGAATCCCTCTGCTAGACATCTCACAATTTTTGACTTTTCAGAGTCAGTCAAATCTCTCTTCTGACCCATTTTGCCAAAGGAAAGGAAGTTGCCTAATAATTAAGCACACTTTATATAGGGTGTTGATGTCATTAGACCACACCCCTCGTCATTACAGAGATGCAAATCACCTGATTTACATAATTGGCAGTTGGCTTTCAAGCCTCTACAGCTTGGAGTAGGACAACATGTATAAAGAGGATGATGTGATCAAAATACTAATTTGCCTAATAATTCTGCACACAGTGTACAGACAGGACAGCATGGGATCACAGCTGATTCTTTCTGTGAGGCTATGTTCACACATTCAATATTTTTAAGCCAAAAGGCAGAAGTGGTGACGTGTTTCTATTATACTTTTCCTGATTCTTCCACTTCTGGTTTTGACTTACAAATACTGAAGTAAAATGCTGACCAAATACTTAACATGCGAATGTGACCTCACCGGAAGAATCAGCTTTTGTATAATACAAATTCATTTTATTTAGCAAAGAAGCATGAAAGAATTTTACACACAATATATATAGGGAAAGTCAAAATACAGAAGAAAGGCTCTGGTGTGAGGGACGTATACACGTCACAGATGTATACAGGGTTAGGGTAATGCTAGACCTGAATAGATTACGCTTGTGTCCTATTTCATATGTAAAGTGCTTGTAGTGCAGATAAAGTACAATATGGTTTCCCAGGGACACCGCCAAAAAGTCATTAATTCAGCCCTCCGCTCATATAAGAAGCATGCTACCACCATGTGGTGCCGTCTTCCTGGCATATGGAAGCATGCAAAAATGTAAAGTCAAATGCGGGCAGGGTCATAAATAAAGCAGTATGCAAGAACAGGCCAGCTTACCCATAATGTTGCCTGTGTGGTGTGGCGTCCGGTGATAATTAAAAGTTACATTCTATAGGGTTTTTTCTTTGGTTTTTCTCCTAAATATATACCCACCAAATTAGTACCTGGTTTTGTACATGTCCCTGTACGGTCAGACACGGCCATTACACAGCAGGGGCACATTTATAAGATTATCTCAGCACAGGGACATTTTTTTAGCACATCCAATTGTGGAACTTATTCCACAATCTATTAATTAAAATGTACTTTGTTGGTGGAAAAGCTCTTTTTAAGAACATGTCTATTGTGATCTCCGATAACAAGAATCTCTTTGTCTGGTAAAGAACTTAAAAAAAAAAAAAAAACACATTTCCCCATACAGTGCTTTTCTCAAGATCTCGGATCAGGAACTGAATAGCAGCGCATATAATCTTTGTGTTTTAGGTGACAAAACAGATGCAGTTTTAGTGAATTGTATTAACGTGTTCGAAACAAATGTGTCTCTGGACAGAGGGCGCAGGGTTAGAGCGTAATGAAGTCAGTGCTAAGATTCAGTGCTCTGAGTAGCTGTGAATCTTGGAGGAGGTGATAATGGATAATTCGTCAGTATCCTCTGCATGTGGCAGGTTATTGACTTCAGGAGCAGTCGCTTTGCGGTAAAGCCGCATAGTTCTAAAAGACAAATGGTATGCAGAACGCAGCCAAAATTCGCTGCGTCCAAAACACTTATTCCTGATCGTGGGCATGTAACTGTAAAATACCTAAAAGAGTAGACCTTTTGGACCTATGATACCATGGTCCAGCATTGAGGATATAGATGAATCCACCCAACACCAGGCCACACCAAGGACCCTGTGAATCCCTAAACTGGTACTGCCTAGCTGTGGAGGTTGGCACCCTAAAACTAAACGAGATGTGGCATTTCCGCTCAGACGGTGGCTCTCCCTTAGTAGCCCTGATAGACCATAATGTAATCAGAATATCCCTCATAGATAGGGTTAAAAATAACAATGGTGTAGGACATATCGGATAGATTACAAAGAGCCCACAGTCTGAAAAGGGATCATAAGTATAGAGATAACAACTTATCATTCATTGCTTGCGCCTCAACATGTTTCAAGGTTCATCAAAAGGGCCGATGCTTCTAGGAGTAGGCGATGAAGGTCACAGACTCGTACCACCATGAGCCTGTGACCGTCCTCACCTACTCCTAGAAACATCAAGAAAACCCCTCTGTACCTCATGGTCTTTTTTTCTGCAATATGGTAACATGACAGACATTCCAGCTTTCTATGAAATGTCAAGTATATATGGATCTGAAGCATTTAACATGGCACATACTGTAGAGGTTTCTATTATATTGTAAGAATTTTGTACGATGATGACCTGATCCTTCTCTTTTCTTATAGAAAATAATTGCAGATTTTGGGTCCGGTTTTACATGAAAATCTTCACCTTTCCAATTAATTCTGTAACTACATAACAGTATAAAAACATCCTGCAGTGAACATATCTACTGTATGTAGACCCCTCCAGTACAAATCCTGCAAAAACCAAGAGAGACCCCTGCCCAGTGCCATATTCACTAGGTGCAAGGGATTTCCAGATAATAATAATGACACTTAATAGAAATAATTGGGTACAGATTAAAGAAACCATCTAATCCGCTGTTGACTGAACCTTTCTACTAATAATGGTATAATGGGGAGCTATGATGTCATCACTTCAGTGCCCCCCTTATAGAAATGACTAAAGGAATTACTACTGAAACACAGAGTGCTGTAACTTGATTCTCCTTTGCCCTACTGCAAAATCTCTAAGGCCGGGGTCACACACAACGTCTAAAAAATCGGACCGT
>VIAB01022783.1:0-14849 GCA_009801035.1 Oophaga pumilio | reverse complement strand
ACTTCCAGATGTCATCTGACATTGCTGTCAGCTGTGACCAACTGACTGTTGTAAGATAAGATCTGTAAGTGTTTGTAGTGATGCATAACCTTATAATTATTTCTGCACAGCAGCTGCAGAGATCAGTGAGGAGAGAAGGGCGTGTTCTTTTCTCTCCTGCATGACACTGTCTGCTTATGATTGGTCAACCTCATTTAGTGGAGGAAGTACACTTCCTCAGAGACAAATCTCTAGTAACACCCAGTTGAACTATAACACAATTTAGATCCTAATCTTCATAAACGAATATTTCTGCAACAAAGAGGAGAAATAAAAACTACGGTTTACACAGCTCTGCAGCATTCAATGATGTGGTTATTTTAAAGAAGTACGCTCACTAACTTTTTTTTATTCATTAAATATATGTGTACATGCATGTAATATAGTGCGAGTATATTAATATACTCACCTACTGCTGCTTTCTCTGGGATCCAGTGCCATTCTTCTCTGCTTCTCTGTGATGTCATTGCTCTGCAGACTCTCTGGATCACTCTGCGCATGAAGTTGATTTTACAGTTTAAGCGTATGGAGCGTCAGAACCAGGCTCCATAAGCTTTCATTGTAAAATCAACTTCCGGCTCATGAGTAGTGCATAGAACGAGCTGGCTAGTTGCGGTGAAGTCACTCAGAAACAGAGAAGGACGGTGCAGAATCAAGGAGGAAGCAGCAGTAGGTGAGTATATAAAGACACTCACACTACATTACATCCATGTACACACACATTTTAATGAATAAAGAAATTAGTGGGTGTGCTTCTTTAACATGCTCAAAATGGCTTTTAAATACTGCACCTTTTGGCAGCAGGTCAGATATCTCTCTCATATTCAAGGGGTCCTCCATATACGTATTTTGTGCCTCTTTATCCTTTTTAATTGTAAATCTTTTTTTGTATACATTTTTTAATTCAAATCATCTATGAAGATCAGATTTTTGCTAGTAGTGCAGATTTCCATATAATTTCCTTATACCATATTGTTGGATCGTACTTGTAAAAACAAGCACTTTTGACATTTACTCCTTATTAAAATGTTCAGTTGTTCTTTAAATAGTGATACTGTTCTTTTGTATACAGCTTGCTGCCTGGGAGACCGACCACTGCTGCTGTCTAGCTTGTAAGCACTGTGCAAAAGCTTACCGGGATTAGGAGGTATCAGTTCATTTCTGGCCAATCTCAAAACGGTGCTTACAAGCTCAATTGAGAAAAGCTTGTAAGCACTGCTCATGTTGTGCTTTCTAGTAACTGTTGTCACTCTCCAAGCTGCAAAACAAAAGGAAAAGTGTTATTAATATCTCACGAATGGCTGAAAAATTAAATAAACAGTAAATTGCAAAACTGCTTGGCTTTACGAGCCCCATCCGATAATATCCATTTATGAAAATGGGAATAATTCTTTACATTCAGTATTACAATTTTTTTCATCTCTTTATATGTTTGTATTGTTTAGCTTTTAGTACAATAGCATTTTTTCTTTTAGTAAAGACAGACTGCCATCAATCAACCTTAGGAGCGCTAGGAAAGGCTGGGCTTATGAATACATAGACTCCATAGATAGCTTTGCTTCTTTGACTCCACTGCTTTGTATAAGTATAGTTTATTTTCCACCATGTTTCTATAACATCATTTTTCTTTAAATTATAGCCATGAGCATGTCTTTTTATGTGGTAGTAACTTTTCCCTATAATATGTGTGAAAATAATCTTATTTATTCTTATCTAGCCCTCTGGTTTCACAATACAGTTGCTGAGGAGTTTGGAGTTGGAGTAAACGTCTTTTGGAGGCATCTGCCATCTGCCTGCTATGATAAAACAGATACGTATGGTAACAAGGACCCCACAGCTGCCTCAAGAGCGGTGCAGATTTTGGATCGCGCGCTAAAGACACTTGATGAATTGCCTGAAGAATACAAAGATTTTTATGCCAGGAAAATGGTTTTGCGGATACAGAATAAAGCCTACAGTGCCAACTATGAATAACGTTTGTTACACAGAGTGTAGAAGTTGAATCACCCTTTTTACAATCACAACAATTTTCTGCTGCCCTGTTCTCTTGAAATGGATAGTAAATTTATAACCCCTGTGTTTGCGTGGGTTTCCTCCGGGTTCTCCTGTTTCCTCCCACACTCCAAAAACATACTGATAGGGAATCTAGATTGTGAGCCCCATCAGGGACAGTGACGATGTGTGCAAACTGTAAAGCGCTGCGGAATATGTTAGCACTATATAAAAATAAAAAAGAAAAAAAAAGATAACAGCCATAACAAGACTTTCAAAGTGGCCAAAGTGTGAACCTTTACCTGTGGCATTCAACTTTCTTTGGGTATTTTTACACTAATTACATTATTTTCCTGTGTAGAAGCATTGAGTCTCAGGCTTACTTTTATTCTACACCCACAAATACAACAGCATGTTACACGCACACACACGTATCAGTCAAGCTACACACTGAATCGCGTAGGCTGTGGATCAGCAAGACGTCAGCAGTGACGCTCCTTCGACAGAGCAGACCGGAAGAGTGAGAGTTGCCCTGTTGACGTAATGTCAAATTGAAGCCGCAGAACGGCCCGATGGTTAGGAACTACCTGCCTATAAATTCTTAGCCCCATAAGAATAAAAACCCCAAAGTCCTGAAATAACCCCTTTTAATGCTTAATTTAAATCTCTCATTTCTTATTAATACGTTCTCATCTTTGTAAGATTCCAGTCCAAATATTTTTTATACAGTCCTATTTTCTGGAATTTAAAAATGTATTAAACGCCAGATTTTTTCTTTTAAAATGTAATGAGTTTTTTATCAAATGTCATAGCTGTTATTAATTTTTTCTGTATTTGCTAAAACTATTTTCATGGATTTTTCATTGCAAATTATGATGATTACATGATTGGTAATGTAAAAAAAGCTTAAAAAAATGCTTCAGAACACGTTGCAATTACCACCATGTGTTTTTAACCATAGTAAAAAAAACTAAAAAGGACTTTGGAGCAAAAAGCTACTAAAAACACCATATTCAAAGTATGCTGCTTTCAGAAGAAAAAAAAAACAAACGATGCATATCAAAACATGGTTGGGCACTGTGAAGGAAACCGGTTCCTCCCACGTCACCAATGTGACGTAACTACACAGTCACAGTTCACCGGCGCCCCCTTTGTCTCTCAGGTCAGTAAGGGAACTGTACCTAGAGCAAATGGCCGCTGAGGAGGATGTCCTGTTACCCCCTGGGTATTCTAAGATTCGTAATCAGAGTAAAAGCATCAGCCCAAAATTAATTTTATGGTTTAATTGCCTTAAGGGCGCACTAGATAATTACAGAAATATATTGTAAGCTATACAACGGAATTACAGTGGATTTGCAGTCAGAGTAAAATATAACAATAATGGTACAAGGCTTAGAGATATTAAACTGGAGGTCAATTTTACCAGGTTGTAGGATGCATGTGGATGCCGGGAGCTCTGCAGTCCACAGGTATAAGAATCTTAGTTGCCGGACAGTCCCCAAAGCACGTGCTGCTGCTCCCTTGGCACATCTGTCCCCTGTTCCTTCTTAGATCATCATCGTCTTGTTCTTCTGTGAGAGAGAGAGTCTCTGCCATGTGCTCTCAGTTCTTAAACATGCTGGGTTCCTCCCCCTGGTGTCAGAGGGTGGGCTAATAATCTCCACCCTTCAGCTCCCTGCAGAATTTATTCCCAATATCTAAGGGGGTAACTTTCTCCAGGATGATCGGATCAGGACACGAAAGGTACCAGTGAGTGTGGTTTGTTTTGCCTGTCGTGTGGAGAGCAAACATGGCCCGATTGGGTCGCTGTGGAGGGCCAATCTCTATATCTCAGATCCCACAGACCTCATCGACTCGGGAGTCGCACTGTCAGATGTGCAATTTCCGCAGGGTCACGCGGATATTTTTTATGAGTCTGTACCTCGAAAGGTGTGCTTATAATCCATAATCCTAGGATGGAGTCGGAGTGGCTGGGAGAGACAATGGATGTATATTTCTGTGTCCAGCTGACAGGTATAATCTAATTGAAGCCCCCAGGCACCTCCAGGCCCCATGCTGGTGTGGCACCTTACTCAAGCTTTGAAGTCCTGTTTTGGCCTTATCTCCTTATCATACTAAAAGACCTTGCTATTCAACATTGGAGAACTAAATCCTGTTTTCTTTAATATGCTTACAGGGATGGGGGTAGGAGCAGTTAGCTGCCTGTGACTCCGTGAACTCAGACAGAATGGCACCTGGGACAGGCCAGACTCAGACATGAGGCGAGCATTATGCCCCATATCCAAGATGGCGGCTGTTCCTTCATCACAGGCACACTAATCAAAACTATCTAAAAAGAAAGAACTAAGTTGCCATGGCAGTCAATAACTGCAGCTTTCATCTTACTACAGTAACTCAGGTTCCTGTGGACAAGATTTTTCGGTTAGACAGTTTTGATAAATGAGGCCCATGATATGTAGATTTCAATGTATACTTTAAAGGGTATGTATCATTTAAATGTATTCAATCACCTATGATAGCACCACGAGAGAGGGGATCTACCCACCAAAGACAGGAAACCTAAAGGCTAAAAAAGCAGCACTTCTCTCCCGCATCAGTTGGTTTCCTATCTTTGATGGGGGAACCTGTGACAGATTTACCTTTAGAAGATGGACAAAGGATTTAATCTTGCCCCGGCCGGCTGAGTTAGGCAGGGATCCCTTCTCTGTCTCGGCCAGCGCGTGGCTTCCGGAGGCAGTCACATGGGCTGGTACCGGAAGTGCTGCGCTCCTGGAAGAGGCGGGTGCAGCATGTGGTGTCGGCTGTAGGCGCGCCCAATGACGTCATCGGGAGGCGCCGTGACGTGACAGGTGACGCGCCCAATGTGCAGTTGCACCTGGATCATTCTGTAAGTACTATGGAAGTGCGGGGAGGCGGGCCCTGCTGGGAGGGGACGTGAATGAACATCACTCCGATAGTCACCATGGATGCGAGTCCCACAGGATGGGAAGCACATCTGGGTATGGAGGTGATCCAGGGAATCTGGACTAAGACTGAGAAAAGCTTTTCTTCCAATGTTAAAGAGTTGCTGGCTATAGAACGAGCGGTTAGCGGGTTCCTTCTATCCCTACAGGGCCTGAGTGTCAAGATTCTCTCAGATAATCGAGTATCTGTGGCCTATGTAAACCGCCAGGGAGAACTCAGTTAAAAACACTGATGAGAGTAACAGATCATCTGTTTCAGATAGCAGAGAAGTATCTCCTTTCCTTGACGGCCCCTTATATAAGAGGGAAAGAAAATAAGGCGGATTTTCTGAGCCGCAATCTTCTGAGACAAGGGTAATGGATCGAGAAGTCTTCACAGATATAGTCAGGATGTGGGGCCTCCCGGTGATAGATCCATTTGCCATAAGACTAAACCGGAAAGTGAGGGAGTTCTGTTCCCTGAACCCCAGAGAAAAACTCTTGGATGTGGACGCTCTCCTGATTCTCTGAAATTGCAGCCTGGCGTATGCCTTCCCTCCCATTTCACTGATTTCCCTGGTTTTGAAGAAAATCAGGGAAAACAAGGTAAGGGCATCTTGGTTGCCCCCTTTTGGCCCAAGAAACCTTGGCTCTCATGCCTGAGAAGGATGTCGGTGTCTGATCTGTGGGTTAAACCAGAAAACCCGAACCTCCTTGTTCAAGGGCCGATACTCCATCCATAAGTAACTGGCCTCCACTTAACGGCGTGGACCTTGAAAGTTCACTGTTACAAAAGAGAGGTTTTTCTGCCATTGTCATCTCTACCGTGCTTCAGAGTAGGAAACCAGTCACAACTCGAATATATGCTAGAAGTTGGAAAAAGTTCTTAACCTTCTCAAGTGCTAAGGTACAAGAGGGGGCACCAATAGTAAAGATTTTGGAGTTTCTTCAAAGGACCTTGAATTAAGGTTGTCTACCAGCACCCTAAAGGTACAAGTATCAGCTCTCGGGGCCCTATACAGTTGCGACTTATTGGGTATCGAGATTCATTAAAGTCTCTTTAAGATCTAGACCCATTTTAAAGATAAAACTGGTGCCATGGCATTTAAATGTAGTACTAACAGCCTTAACTGACACCATTTGAACTCATAAAATCAGCAACTCTCAAGATTCTGTCAAAACAGCCCTGCTGGTAACATTAGCTTCAGCCAGGAGAGTTAGTGATATCCAGGCCCTTTCTATAGCCCCGCCATTTACCCAGATCCTACATGATAGAGTGATCTTTAAACCAGATCTGGCCTATCTTCCTAAAGTGGCGAGTTGGTTTCATAGAATACAAGTCGTCCTTCCTTCCTTTTGTCCCAACCCAAAGAACGAGAAGAAGTTGCATACATTAGACGTTAAATGTGTAGGTAGGTGCCTTTCAGCCACCAAAGAGTGTAGAAAGGATAGGTCTTTCTTTGTATCCTTCCAGGGCTCTAGAAACGAATATAGAGCCTCAAAACCTACTATTGTGAGATGAATTAGGTAGGCCATTTCTCTAGCCTACTCGTCAAGCGGAAGGGAAGTGCCGGAAGGTTTAAAAGCTGATTCCACTTCGGCTGTGGCAACCTCCTGGGCGGATGTCTCTGTAGAAGAGATCTGTAACGCTGCTACCTGGTCCTCTCCATCTACATTCTATAGACACTATAAATTTGATATGGGTGCTTCTGCTGACCTCACCTTTGGAAGAAGGGTGCTTCAGGCTGTAGTCCCTCCCTAGATTATATTTTCGTTCAATCTCTGTAATTCTCTTGTGGTGCTGTCATGGGTGATTGAATAAAGTCCTTACTTACTGGTAACAGCATTTTTTCAGAACCAACCACAGTACCCATATATTCCCCCCGTCACGTGTGACTGAACACTTTTATAAAAGTTATTATAGTTTCACACTTGTAGGTGTTAAGTGGTGTTGGTTATATTGTTGTTCTAATAACCATTGAAGATCCTCCCATGCTCTGTAATCCAATTTATGCGGGAGAGAGGTGCCGCCCTTTTTAGCCTCTAGGTTTCCTGTCCTTGGCGGGTGGATACTTCTCTTGTGGTGCTGTCATGAGTTCTGAAAAATCCTGTTACCGGTTAGTAACTAAGGACTTTTTTACATGATATGCCCCCTTTAAATATGGTACAGATCAGTTGGGTCCAGGTCCCGAGACCCCGCCCCCCAGATTACTCAAAAGACTTGCACGGATAGGAGCCATGAACTGACACAATAGACTATGGGTCTGCACGGACAAGAGCGGTGTACTGACACAGACTATGGGTCTGCACGGACAAGAGCCGTGTACTGAAACAATAGACTATGGGTCTGCACGGACAGAAGCCGTGTACTGACACAATAGACTATGGGTCTGCACGGATAAGATCAGTGTACTGACAATAGACTATGGGTCTGCACAGACAACAGCCGTGTACTGACACAATAGACTGTGGGAATGTATAGTGGTCAGTGCGCTCATGCAGGAGATGAATGCCAGTGATTGCAGGATTGAGGGCTGAGCAGTCTTTTTGGATCAGGATGGCCACTGATATACTGCCTTTTTGTTTTACCTCAATGTAAAAGTAGCTACAAATAACAAAATACCAATCCTCATTAACAGTTCAGTGAATTTTTTTTTATTCATCTAGCGTAGCTACAGACAGTACAGAAAAGATAAAAACAGTACAATTTTTATTTAACATATTGACAAAAACTCACTTTCATCTGATTCCTGAACAAGCAGGGCCTCATTACAGCGGTTTGTGGATTCACAGACATTTGTACTACAGATTACACACTGGAATGCAGTAAATTAACAGGAAAATACACTGAGAAAATGATTCACTGCAGAAAGTAACATTTTGTAGACACTGTACAGCATGAATTGCTCGTTTATTGCATTCATTTCTATAGATTCTAACTTGTGTCAATAACAACCAGGTAATATAAAAAAAGTTCTATAATAAAATAAAGATGAGCGTTTGTTTTTTGCATAGATGGAGCCTCTCTAACTAAAAGAAATCTAATCAACAGCGCTTCCCATAACAATTAAATGGAACCTGTCACCAGTGCATTGTGATCTGCACAACAGAGAAGGAAACAAGAACGAATAAAAATTCAGAAATTCAAATGTTGCTCGCAAAGTGACTGTAGTTATAATCCAAAGGGGTAAAATAAGACTCATCTGGTATAAAGATGTTCAAGATCCCTGGACATGGCCCATTACACATAGGGGACAGGTTACCTTCCAAGCAACCCGACACAATCCGTCTGTTCAAAGAACATCCACACTAGGGACACCAGTTAAGACCCAGTTCTAAAAGCTGCCTGGTTGGGGTAAAAGGAAATTAATCCAGCGCTTAGAGAATGAATATTTCTGAGAAAGGGGATGTCCTTACTCCCCGCAGTACTTTACAAGGACTTTTAAAACAGGGCTGTGGAGTCGGTAAGCCAAACCTCTGACTCCATGACTCCGACCCCACAGCTCTGGTCACTACTGAGCATGTGCATAAAGTGCAGCACAGATTCATCTCAACTAAAAGCAGAGATCCTTAGATCAGGAACAGAAAAGACATTTATAGGACATTTCATAACTCGCAAATTCTTATGAAAACATTTACAGCACATCCTGCACTGAACTACTGTACCCAATATATATTTTAGGAGTCTGTCCATTTTATACTGACTCCACCAAAATGGACACAGACTCTACAGCCCTACTTTTAAATGTTTAATATATCTTTGATGTATGTCGTATTTGGAGGATCAGTGTTGGGGCATCAAGGATCTATAATTGGACAATCTCCGTCAACATGGATGCAAAGACTATTTGAGTGAGGGTGAAAAGCGATCAAGAAAAGTAATGTCAGTTTGTATCTGCTACCCCTTACAGTGCAGAAAGTCACCTTCGAATATCCACAGATTTTATGGTACATTAGATTTATTCTCTGAACGATTGATTTCTTTTTCAGAGAAGGAACTGACTAAATTGATACAGTACTTTTTTCATACAAAACTATATACCTAAAACGTTGCTAATCTTAAGTCTAGGAGTCCAGTGGATGGACGCTGCAAGTCAGTAAAATCAGTCACTGGACTCCTAAAACTACTATAGTAGGATTCCTGATCCTAGAAAAATGCTGTCTGCAGATTACACAGCATGTTCAACGTGGCAGGTACTTATATTACAGGACAGTTCAAAAGCACAGGGCACATATAGTTCCAAGAAACTCCCTCTTATGTAAGTGACATGTCAATAGTTGTGATAGGTAAGTATCCAAGAGCTGAGACCCCCAATCAATCTCTAAAACAACGAGGGGAGACATCCACAGAGCGTTGTATCCCTTTGCATGTGATCACCTATGGATCCATACACCGCTGAATGATTCTGCACCTTTGGTTTATGGAGTATCTCAGCATCAACTAATGAAAACTTCTGAAAAGTTTAATGGAATGACAGTTACATTATAAATATATTAATAAATCCTCTTACGTTCTGTTTGGTAGCTCTGGTACCATGTTTAAAGGGAACCTGTCACCTCCTTTTTCGGATATAAGATGTGGCCACCACCATTATGGGCTTATCTACAGCATTCTGTAATGCTGTAGATAAGCCCCCGATGTAACCTGAAAGATAAGAAAAACGAGTTATATTGTACTCACCCGGGGGGGCGGTCCGGTCCGATAGGCGTCGCAGGTCCGGATCCGGCGCCTCCCATCTTCACGCGATGTCGTCCTCTTCCTTGCTTCCTGTCGCGGCTCATGCGCAGGCGTACTGATTTGCCCTGTTGAGGGCATAGCAAAGCACTACGCAGTCGCCGGGAAAGGTCAGAGGTCCAGCGCCTGCGCACTGCAGTACTTTGCTCTGCCCTCAACAGGGCAAGTCAGTACGCCGCGCAGGAGCCGCAACAGGACGCAAGGAAGATGACGACATCGCATGAAGATGGGAGGTGCCGGACCCGCGATGCCCATCGGACCGGACCGCATTGGACCGCCCCCACAGGTGAGTATAATATAACTTGTTTTCCTTATCTTTCAGGTTACATCGGGGCTTATATACAGCATTCCAGAATGCTGTAGATAGGCACCTAAAGGTGGTGGCCGCATCTTATAGCCGAAAAAGGAGGTAACAGGTTTCCTTTAACCATTACAGACTGCAATGCATCTCCGCTCTATATGATAAAAGGGTGACCAGAAGTTGTGAAGCAGTTCGAGAGGAAAAATATAAAAAATGTTGCCACCCATTGCCAACACTGCTGCCTCAATGAGCATCTACTGCCAATTTGGGGCTGCCCTTGTTTTTAATAAAAGGGCGGTCACCCCTAAATGTGTATTAACAAAAGCCTTCGAAAGGGTCCCTAATGTCCTACGAAAAGAGCCGACTTTTGCTAGAACTTGTGGGATCCGGGCATACAGTGGGGGGGGGGTCTCCCAAACTCACCATGACCTCTCTCACAATGAAAGTGTGATCCCGCTCTCTGCATTACACAAGAGCTTCCGCTTTCTTTACTAAGAGGTTACCAAACGGTAACCGTTGTAATGATGCAACATCCTCGTAAAGTATATGGCAGTGCAAAGAGTGAGATCTCGCCCTTTCACTGCAAAGGGTTGAACAGAGCTCTGGGATCCCCTAACCCAGAAACTGAAGCCAAACTTTTGCTACAAAGTCTGTCCCTTTCAGGGGACCGTTCTAAGGGGTTTTGTTAATACAGGATATTTGATAAAATCACCAATCTGGTGTGGCCCACCCTTATTAAATAAAACGGCAGCCCCAGATTGGTGATCTTTCAGTAACTATGATGGAAGGTTCTACAGTCCTGTTACACTTTGCATAATCCGAATTGTCAGGAAGCAGAAAATCTTCGAGGACACCATTGTCCTGCCAGCCCTGTGTATATATGACAAGAAGACACTTATTGCAAATGCCTGTTGGTGTGCTGTGAATGACAATGCCCAGTTTTATCTGTGTAGAGGCCATTCTTGCCATATAAAGAGATAACACAGAGACTAACATTACTCTGTTATAGAAGTTGGCTCAGGATAACAAGCCATGACTACATATGTTTTTATATATTTTATTGTAGATGCATGAATAGATAGGAAAACACATGCAAGAGCCTGTGAGCGGGAGGGTGCAGTTCAGAAGGCTGGACAAGGTAATACTGTGTGGGCAGTGCGGTGGTACAGATCCTACTGGGCCATTGTATAGGCTGTTGAGGCTACCGCTGCAACATAGACAGGTTTTGGCAGTTTATTAAAAGGTAGGAATATAAATGATGGCACTGATATTTTAACAAGAACATAAAGTCAGTATTAGGTAGCCTGGATGAACAGCCAATACTTCATCCGTAGAAGGCAGAACCACAATTTTACATGCTTGTAATACACTACTGATCAGTGCCCCTCATTCCCTCCTGCTGATAAAAGGGATTGATACCAATAAACAGGCGAATTATCAAAGTGCTGTATATGTGATTTAGTCACAATCTGGAGGTATCTCTAGGCATCTGTCCACCATCGGACACCACGGCAGAAAGACACATACAAGTATGAAGTTACATAAGAAGCCACCACAGTCCGTTCCGCTTTCATAGACAGCTACATAAATAGTATATAGATGAGTACTGGCCAGAGGAAAACCAAACGGACAACTTTTTGGCCTCTGGTGAATGTGTTAGGATACTGTTATATTAAACATAGGGGACCTTTCCCAGGTATGCACTTTCAGGTTAATGTATGACCATTGTGTTATGCATAGTATAAAGTAGCAGCCTCAGAGATTGAGAATAAAAGCATATTTAGGAAGTTTTCTGCAAGCCTTGACATGCATTTATTAACAGTACCTCTGGTAAGCTGCCAAACAATACATTTTGGGGATTTAGACTGCAGGGTGCCTTCCTTGCTGGCTGAAAGCCTTGGCAATGTTTAATTTGGTATTAAAGGGATTACAGAGCCACTAATGGGACATGCCGCACACAGACATGGCTTATTGCGTGCATAGAATGAGGACCGCTTCATGTGATGTGCAGACCAAAAGAAACACAAAGTCAAAGAATTGAGATCACGTTGCTGGAAGCACGGCAACACTGTATTCTGTGCATCTAAACACTTTCAAAAAACTTCATGGACACGGAAATGATTATCCAATGAAGGAGTCTCATATGCAAAATGTAAGTGATTATCAACCATTACATTATAACCTTTGAGAAGTTCTGTAAACTTCCTCTGCTCTTCCCCAATCCAGGAACGCATGGAGTCACTGACTTGATATGGAGTGACGTGAGTGTGGACTGCGATCCCCGTGTGAGCAAAAACTTTTAAAATGTCTGGGCAGGTGACCCATGTGTTGCTGCCTCCAGAATGCCCTCCATCCAACCAATACATAGATTCAATGTTCACAAGAAAAGAATTGATCTCTTTATCCTTTTTGGCTTCTTGTAGCTCATGAAGGAGTTGATTCAATACGACGCAGCCTTTGCTGAAACCAATCACAGTGAATGACAGGGAGCCCTTTACAGATGGTTGACCAAGGTAAACTGCAGGGTCCTTGGTGTCCCCTTCTTCTGAATGGCATCCGTTAGTGGAAAATCCAGAACGACTGTAGTCCGTGTTAATGATATACTTATTATTTTCAGAGAGAAATGCATTTTGAGCCATCGTGAAAGCATTGACGAGCAACGTATAAAGCTGCCTAAATGCCCCCAGTTCTGTACTGTGCTTTGGAGCTCCAAACATATTACTGGACACAAAGTTGTCATAGCAGCTGAATTTGTGCAGATGCATGCGAGATGGCTTTACTATCCAGATGTAGCTGTAGGGAAACCTTTCTGAAAGGATGGCGGAAATATCTTCCAGGCTCCAGCACTTCCAACGAAAATTCTCGGAATGCTTTGCCATAGTGTCCCGGTAATTCTGTAAGTGTAAAGCAAATACAAATAAGTGTCAGGAAAAAAAGCTGCAAAGATTTGGGAGGTTTCCTAATACACAGGTTGGTACAGAAAAAGCTCTGTGCCAGCAACTATAAGGCTGGTTTCTCTATACCATTGCATTAAAGTTTGTAAAATTACTTATTGCCATATTCTGCACCCAGCAAAACAGTGCTGTGGGAAAAGATAGGATAAGATACTGCTCCACTGATATGCATTTCTCATCTGTAGAGTCTTCTTTTGACAACCATATTGCCATTGTACTTTATCATCTGTGTTATGGCCATAATTTTCCAGATGGACGGAGGGTATCCTGACCCATACATCAGGTTTTTCATTCGGGTCCCAAGAGCCGCAGTTTAATCTGGATTTGTGGCTGTAACATAAATGAGAAAATATGGCAGCGATATGGTTGTGTGATAAAGCCCGAAATCTCTTTCCTGGTCAGCCAATTACCATGTGGAGAGCAGCAAGGCAGAGAAAGACTGGTAGTAGGGACGATGGTGGTCATACAGGCACAAAACACAATTCAACCACCTTCATTAACTTTTAATTTTCCAGAATTTAAAAGTCTGTCTCCGTAGAAACACAGGAACCAGTGCATTACACATGCACGTTAAAGGGATTGTCCGCTTTCAGGAAAGTGGACCAAGATCGCAGTAAAATACCTAATATAACACAGCCGATCCCCACCCTCCCTGGGGCTGTTGCTTCAGTCCGCATCAGTGACATCTCATTGGCACAGTGATGCGCTTTTTCCATCTCTGAGATCAGCAGCTCCTGCCATCTATCTGGGTACAGCAATGAAGCGCACTGTCACTGATGCAGCCAAAACACTGAGAACTGAGCAGCAGTGGAGGAAGGCCACCATGGACAGGTTTGGTAAATTTAAAATTTTAGAGTGTTTGGGGACCACTTGAGGGACACCTTTAAATCCCATGTTCACATTTAAAGCATAATTTATTGCCCCAGTGCATTTATAGTGCCCCACCACATTGTGTCTGCGGCTCCTGAACACAACTCCCATAAACTAAAAAGGAAAGAGTCCAACAATGGGACACTTGGCATTGTTGGCTCTTGGCACCGGACAGCGACACCCATTCTCTAGTCTGGGGACTACCGACTTTAAGGGCTCATGCAGATGTCCGTTCAGCACGGTCCGAGCACATTGTACAGACTGCTGCGGTCTCCGGACCCAAGCGTGACGGCCCCATAGCATTATATGAAGCTGCCACACTCAGATCAGGAGGCCAACAGCCAGTCTGTACATTGTGTTCCAGGCTCGTACCGTGCTGCACAGACGTCTGAATGAGAGCTTATTTACATAACTTATGCTACAGGATGGAGCCGCCATGCCGCCTTCAGACACTCCCTGTGTCACTAGGAGGCAGCCATGCTGACTGACTGCCTCCGCTCCCTGCGTCACGTGAGGCGGCCACGCTGACTGACAGCCTCCGCTCCCTGCGTCACTAGGAGGCGGTCATATTGACTGACCATTTCCACTCAATGCGTCCCTAGGAGGCAACCACGCTGACCGACAGCCTCCGCTCCCTGCGTCACTAGGAGGCGGCCACGCTGACCGACAGCCTCCGCTCCCTGCGTCACTAGGAGGTGGCCACGCTGACTGACAGCCTCTGCTTCCTGCGTCACTAGGAAGCGGCCACGCTGACCGACAGCCTCCGCTCCCTGAGTCACTAGGAGGCGGCCATACTGACTGACCACCTTCAATCCCTGCGTCACTAGGAGGCGGCCACGCTGACTGACCTCCTCCACTAGGAGGCGGCAACACTGACTGACCTCCTCCGCTCCCTGCGTCCCTAGGAGGCGGCCACACTGACTGACCTCCTCCGCGCCCTGCGTCACTAGGAGGCAGCCACACTGACTGACCTCCTCCGCTCTCTGCGCCCCTAGGAGGCGGCCACACTGACTGAC
>VIAB01022782.1:34977-45074 GCA_009801035.1 Oophaga pumilio | reverse complement strand
ACTTCACCTTACTGCAGACTGCAGCCTTCAGACTGACTGAGCTCACTGAACTCTCTGAGCTGACTGAGCTACTGAGCTCACTTTCCTGTCTTCACCCTACTTTTATATGTCTATACAGCTCCCTCTGGTGGTCTTAGGGATGAGTGAAGGTGTGTGAATGTATATAGTGACCTCTAGTGGTGAATTCCTTCTGTGCACCCTTCTGGGAGATATGAATCCAGTCGCAGCTGGGCTCCACACAGTCAGGCTGGGGAGCTGAAGGAGCTCTGTTGGTGCCAGGGAGCCCCCACCATCCAGAAAGGCCAATGCCCTGGTCACAACGCAGTGGCCCCGTAACGTTTGAAGTACAAGCCCAGCCATTCAGAGACGGAGAACTAGGGAAGCTACAGCAGTAGTGGCGAGGGAGCTGGGTTCCCAGAAGGACTGCAGAGCAGAACATGGCAGGACAGACGGGCGGGTCACTCAGGATGTGGAAGTTACTCGCAGGGGCGGACTCCCTTAATGCCGGGGCGAAGCGATTTAGTGACCCCTTGAAGGCAGTGCATCTACATGGTGAGGATGCCGAGAAAATGTACAGTGAGGTACGACCCAATCTCGAGCCGTGTGACAGAGAGAGAAGGGAAAGCTGCAGTAACATGTAATGCTGTTGATGATGGAATGTATCTGAATGTGCTGCGCAGATCTGAGAGTAAAGTTATGCGTTTTCAGTTGCAACTGGACTGTGTCTCTGTTTATTTGGATGCAGCCAAAAGTGACCTTGCAGTACTGAGGGAGGACCCTCACTGTTCTGCCTCCAGCATCCAATCGTTTCTGACTTATTTGATTTTTACTGTTTTACATAGGAGTGTGATAATCTAGTGTTTGGCTCCCTCTAGTGACCAGTCTCATATCCGCAGTTATAATGTTTTCTTTCATTTTCAGCTAGATCTTTTTCTTTCCTTTGCAATGCATCATGGTAGCTTAGCAATGCATGATGGTAGCGTAGCAATGTATGCTGGGAACTTTCCCTCCATTTTCCTTCAGCCTGCATCCAGGAAGCAGCTCATCTTTTCCTCTCCTCTTGTGATAGCATCGCCGGTATGTACCTATGTCTCTCTAGTTAATTCCTGTCCTATATTAGCCCTGTCTAATCAGTCCTGGCCCTGGTTAGGTATTAGTCTGCAAATGTTTATTCATACTGTATTATGTATATGTATTTTCATTATACCCCTGTACTGATTGTATGTATATATGTTTCTATTATAGTTTCACCGCGCACGTATCAATATATCAAGTTCAATAAAGCACAGATTCAAACACAATCTCCTTATTGGACCCCGGTATATAAAGGTTTAGCTGTCTGTATAAGCTGCAATACATCTGCTTCATTCAGTGAGGACAGAACCCTCACAGAGCAGAGAACGCAGGAACAAGTAAGTCAAAGGTGCAGCATGATTTTCTTGTAAGAGGAGGCCAGGACTCAGATACACCTGAGTACTCGGCCATGACTACACACCTGGCCGAATCTTATACCGCCACCAGGTTTGCACCGTTATCGGACACGGCCTTCACTGGATCCAGGTTCAGTGGAGGCAGCCATTGCTCAAACTCAGACTGGAGAGCTGTCCACAACTCTTCAGCTGTATGATTGCGATCTTTGAGACATATCAATTTTAACACTACCTGATTGCAATGAGCCCTGGCTGAGCAGTATGGTGGTGGGGATTCGCTCTGTGCTGTTGAAACTCGTATCTCATTAAGGCGCAGGTAGTGGCCCTAGAGGAGGTGGAGGAGGCACAATCAGTAGAGGAAGTGTGAAATACAGAAGTTTGTCCTGAAATTCTTGGGGATTCCAAGACTTGTGGAGCAGCCTCTTCCCCGCCTGCCCCCACAGCCACCAGAGTCACTTAGTGTCAAGTCAGCGAGATGAAACGTCCTTGGCCGTGCTTACTCGTCCAAGTGTCTGTGGTGAAATGTACCCTGGCAGACATAGATTTAGTCAAGGAACAGGTGATGTTGTCTTCAACATGCTGGTGTAGAGCAGGCACAGCTCTCTTAGAGAAGTAATGGCAAACTGGGCAGCTGGTACGGGGGAACCGTGACGGCCATCAGCTGTTGGAAATCGTCTGTATCTGCTTGGAGGAAAGGCAGCATTTCCGTGGCCAACAAATTGGAGATGCTGGCCACAGAAATGCTTTGTCATGTGTAGGAGGAAACAATCTTTTACAAGACCACAACTGCGGGACCGAGGGCTGGCTGAAGTGCTGAGAGAGGGCGGAGTATGGTGAACTGGATAAACTGCTGGACCGTATTTGAGGTGCAGGTGGAGATGTTACAGTGGATTGATAAAGTTGCGGTGTGCTCGAACTCTGAGATTTGTCACAAACAGCAGGCATGTCCGCATCAGTTACAGCTGAAGAGCTTTCACTCAGCCTGCCTGGAGCGGGTAACGAGCTGGATGTTCATCGGTCGGAGACCTGCGTGACAATACTTGGCACAGTAACAGAGGAGGACGAAGAAGCAGCAGATTCGGTTCATGGGGTGTCTGATGGTTGTTGAGGTCCGCTGGTCCACATTTTATCGCAGTAGGATTGCCACTACATTAACGTATGCTGATTGCACATGTGAAGGTTCATACATGTAGTTGTCAAATTATTGCACTTTTTTCCTCTACTCATTTATCTTTTGCAAAGTTGGCAGATAATGTGAGTGTGTTTTTAGTGTCAAAAAAGGCCCAGGCTAGGCAACCCTTGCTGCCCCTGTGAGCTGCAGACCCATGAATACTGCTGGCCACAGCCACAGTTGTGGCTGAGGATGCAGTGCTTTCATCACTCTGTATCTGCGCCATAGGGAGTAACTTCACCTCCTCGTCTTCCTCCTCCTCCACCTCCTCAGATGACCTACTCAGCTGCGTGCCTCTGGGTTCACACCAAATGGGATCTACAACCTCATCATCATCCTCTGTATTATCCCATTCCTCACCCCCTGAGAGTCACCCTCCTCCTTTTCCTGCACTGCCAGCACAGTACAGTCCATGTGAGCCTCAGATGTCTCATCAGGATCACCACCTCAGGGGATTAACATCTGGTGATGAGGATCAAGATGCTGCTCGGACCCTACTTCGTACTGCCCAAAATCCAAACTTAAAAATGTTTTGCATCGGTGCATGACTTCCTCCTCTGTGAATCTTAGGCCTCTTCCACATTTCCGGCGGGCGCCTGGCGGCGCCCCCGGCATTTTGCCGCAGCGCCGCATGTGAAAACCTTTCACACTTCCGGCGGCCAAAATGCGTTTTTTTGCCGGATGGTTTCTGATGCTTGGAGAGATAAGAAACCATCCGGCAAAAACAAAAAACGTTACATGCAGCGTTTTTTCCGGACGCCGCAATGTACATTTGCGCCGCATCCTGACAAAACCGCATGCAACGCATTGACATGCGGCGCCATCCGGCGCTAATGCATGTCAATGCGAAAAAAGCCGTATGCGGCGCATCAGATTTTCAGATGCGGCGCTGCGGTAAAACGCCGGGGGCGCCGCCAGGCGCCCGCCGGAAATGTGAAAGAGGCCTTAGGAGTACACTTCTGATGCCCATGGCATAGAATGTGTGAACAGATCTGCAGACTAACCCGCCTGTGTTTCTCTACAGTCAGCTGGGTGGTTGTAGAGTTGTGACAAGAGAGAAACTAGGGTAATTGGGTTTCCACCTCTGTGGACTGTACTGTGTGTAATGTTGAGGTGGAGGAAGTGTAAGGAGGAAGACCGGGCTGCTGGTACCTTTACCAAGCTGGGTGCGGAACGGTTGAGGCTGCCTCCCATGTTGCCTGGGGGAAGGAATGAGGGATCGGACCAACCTCATGACCTGGGTAGGAGGGGCGATATAAAAGAAAAAGCGCGCAGTGGCAGGCAGTTTGGCACGAACAAACAGCGAGCAGCTGGGTGAGCAGTGTGCTCCGCCTTCTGAGTACCGGCACTGAGACAGGCTGTGGTTCTTCGCTCCCGTCGCGACCAGCAGGACGAGAGAGAGGTGCCGGGCACCTAGAGACTGAGCAGTGCACTACAGACGTGCGGAGAAGAGAAGACTGAGTAGCGGACACTCGTTTGCGGCCTTCCCTGCCATTTGCTGGACGCCAGCACACATTCTACCCCGAGGGTGCAGCGGCCTGGTTTGCTTTGGCGGCACAAGTTCATGGACTAGGGGCTCAGCGAAAAGTACCGGAGACTGACCGCTGCTGCCAGAAGACGGATCATCGTGCAAAGGACCCCCTCTGTGGACATCTTTCTGGCTGTTGCCGGTGCTACAATCCCTGCGGGATCATCTACGGTGGAGGAGCATAAAGGACACGATAAGTTTAATAACTGGACTGCTATTATTTTGCACTTGTGTTTCTTCTATCTACTCTTTAACTATTTATCTCCCTGCGAGGAGTTAATACCCTGTTTGATTAAACTGTTAAATTTGTTAACCCTTGCTCTGCCTCCTGTCTGTCACTGCATCCTGAAACCTGCTTACACTTGATGTAGTGGGAAGGATGCAGTCCACAAGCACAGAGGTGGCAGACCAAGCAGCCGTGGGTGTCCCAAGGGCCAGCTTGCCGCTGTGGGTTAGGCTCAGCAATCTCCCAAAGTTTACAGGGAGCAATTCACTGTTATGGGACTGGTCTGAGCAGGTTAAAGGCATGCTAAGAATGCACCCCATGATCCCCGCTATGCAGGCAGAGATTGCTGTGATGGCCCTGGACAGGGAAGACAGATATTCTGTCATGTTCCGGCCCCTACACGAACGGAACGCTTTCACAAAGATGTTTCAGATCTTGGAAGAGATGCATGGGGACCCCACAAATGTCGGTGAATTGCGGATGCGCTTGTTTAGCGGGGTGAAAGCGCGTGCGCACAAGCAAGAGCAGGGGATGGCTGCCACGACAGGGAAGGTCCAGAGCAGGGAGGTACCTGTTCTGCCCACAGCTGAACCAGATTGTGTTAGAGAAATCCGGAAAGAAATCCATGACATGCGAGACGAGTGGTCTGACTTAAGAAAAAAATCCTGGAGGTTCCAAACTCTTCCAGAGGCAAAACTAACCCTGAGCCCCATCAGGAAATGTGGCAATCCCGAGCAGAGAGACATCCGATTTGTTTTAGGTGCGAGGACACTGGACATTATGCGTGAGGATGCGCAAGATGGGGTAGGCCACTAACCCGTCGGCCGTTAAACTAGTGGGCTCCGTGGCTGGTGGACGCTGCCTGTAGCCTGAGCCGCCAAGAAGGAGAGAAGGAAGTCCCGCAAGTTTGGTTTCCCTGAGCCCCCTCGTATGGGCTGAAATGGATGGACGGGCCATCGTTGTCTAGTTGATACCGGTTCCCAAGTGACCACCTTGCCAGAAACTTATTTCAGACGTTATTTTTCTGAGGCGATGCAGCCTGAATGGGGCCCAGTGATCAAGTTGACAGCGGCCAACCAATTGCCCGGTCGCTGGGGTGGTCTGGACGCAAATTACCATGTGCGGCAAAGATGTGGGCCAGAAAGGAGTAGTGTTGACCGCGGGAGACTCTGGCAATGGCCCCACATGTGCTGAAGGAACTCGGGACCATCCTGGTCAGTGAGTCACCAGATGCTTTTCTCAATCGATGGAGCCGCCGCTCCCCCCAAAGGAAGGTGTTCCAACAACTGATATGGGTAGCCCAGGCTCAAGAAACATCGAGAGAAGGAAAAGTCCTGGGGAAGGTGGTTGTTCCAGCCACTGCCAAACTTGTTTTACCGCTTGGCCAAACTGTGCTCACGCTGCTCGAGCCAGCTTGTACACCCTTCGAAGGTGTGGAAGTCCAGAGAGAGCCAGCCCCGATGGAGCAACTGCCTTCAGGGCTCCTCATTGCTCGGACATTAGCCACCGTCCACGACGGTAATGTAGTGGTGCGGTGTGTCAACCTAGAAGAGGACAATCTCACGCTCTCGCCCAAGAGTGAAGTTGCGCAAGTACTTGGTATACCGGAAGAACTGATGCAACCAGAGGCCGTTCAGTTAGCAGTGAAACAAGGAGATCTCTGGACTGTTGCCATTGTCGTGTCCTCAGAGCCTTCATCCAGCACCATGAAAGAATTGTGCAGGATCCTGGAAAAGATGCAGGCTGAACTGACGGGACTCTCATCACAACAGGTGCAACAGGTAGAAGCTATGCTGGGGCGTTACCAGGATGTCTTTGCCCGTCATGATGATGATTTCGGGTGCACCACAGCCATAACTCACGAGATTCCCACAGGAAATGCCACATCGATTTGTGAGTGCTATCTACAGATCCTGCCGCAAATGTACCAGGAAGTGAAAGAGATGCTGGCACACATGCTGCAGAGTGGAGTCATACGGGAGACCCAGAGCCCGTGGGTAGCCCCCATCATTTTAGTTAAAAAAAAGGATGGAACACTGCGTTTTTGTGTTGACTACCGGTGACTAAATGCCTGTACAGTACGGGACTCTTATCCCCTTCCGGGGATTGAGGAGTCATTGTCTTCTTGGGAAAAGCCAAGTACTTCTCGTCATTAGATCTGGCCAGCGGATATTGGCAAGTGCCCATGGCTGAGCAAGACCAGCCGAAGACAGAGTTCATACTGCCTATGGGGTTGTTTGAATTCAGCCGGATGTCCTTCGGTCTTACCAACACGCCTGGAACCTTTCAGTGACTGATGGAGCAGTGATTAGGAGACCTGAACTTTGAAGCTAACCTCATTTATCTGGATAGCATCATCATCTATGCAGCTACTTTTGAGGAGCATATCCGATGGTTGGAG
Organism: Oophaga pumilio; assembly: GCA_009801035.1. Taxonomy (NCBI): domain Eukaryota; kingdom Metazoa; phylum Chordata; class Amphibia; order Anura; family Dendrobatidae; genus Oophaga; species Oophaga pumilio. The sequence goes on along the minus strand of VIAB01022782.1, from coordinate 38,318 downwards.
CAGGTGTTGAGTCGGCTGTAGAAGCACGGCCTGAAAGTGAAACCTCAGAAATGTCACCTTTTCCGCAAGCAAATTGAAAACCTCGGACATGTTGTATCCGCTGAGGGAGTGAGACCTGCGTGTGAGAAGATAGCAGAAGTACCGGACTGGTCTACTCCGAAGACAGTGAAGGACGTGCTGGCCTTTCTGGGGCTTACGGGGTACTATTGACGGTTTGTGAAAAACTTCACTCGTATTGTTAATCCACTGCTGGAGTTATTGAAAGGAGTGCCGTCTGGTGTGAAGAATCGGACCATCCAGTCGGATGATAGCCAAGAAGAAGCCTTTCGAGCCCTGAAGATGACCCTGACTGAAGCACCCATACTGGCCTATGCAGACTTCTCTCAGCCTTTCATCCTTCACACCGATGGAAGTCTCCAGGGGTTAGGGGCTGCATTGTCACAGATGCAGGACAGAAATGCGATTGCCTACGCGAGCTGGTCTCTTCATGACTCAGAACAAAACCCGGATAACTATAGTTCTTTCAAGTTGTAATTACTGGCGTTAATGTGAGCAATGACCGAGAAGTTCGCAGAGTACCTGTCCGGATCTGAAATCTTGGTACGCACTGACAATAATCCTCTGGTCCACCTAGAAAATGTGAAACTGGGGGCCTTGGAGCAAAGATGGGTGGCCTGTATGGCAAAATATCGATATAAGATCGCGTATTGAAAAGGAGCTGAGAATACACATGCCGATGCTCTATCCAGAGTGACCCACGAGCACCCTGGACATGACTGGGATGAAGAGTTGGAGGCAGAGGAAATCCCAGGGTTCAGGAACTTCGCAAGGACTTTGGCGGCAATGCAGGGACAGGTCGAAGAGGTGTCGGGAAAACACCTGTTGTGACGACCTCGAGATGACTGGGTGCTTCTTCAACAGTAAGATAGAGAACTCACTCAGTTGAGACAGTGGGTGGCCCTAAAATGAGTCCCCAGCCGAAGCGAGTAAGACGCCTTTTCCTCAGGAATGCTGCAGATTCTCCGGCAGTGGGAAAGGCTCCAATTGGAAGACGGTTTGCTGTATTGGAAAGTACAGTTGGTATGGGAGTTGGGAGTCACCTGGCAAGTGGTTCTCCCAGAAACGTTGGTCAGTGAGGTGGCCACGGAAGCTCATGCCAGAGGGGCTCACTTTGGTCTGGAGAACATGTTTCAGTGGTTACACAAGCTGGAAGAGGCCTGTCGACAATGTCAAAGTTGTGAATTAGCTAAACCCCAAGAACAGAGAGTCACTTCGCAGATCATTGTGACCTCTGTGTCTCTGGAACTGTTAATGATCGACTACTTGACTGTGGGTCCCGCTCATCTTGGATATAAACACTGTCTTGTGATGACCGACCACTTCACCAAGTTTGCTGTGGTGACTCCGACCCGGAACCATACAGCCCAGTCACCTGCGCAGGCCATCTGTTGAGATTTCATCCGAGTATACGGTTGTCCGAAAAGGATTCATTCTGATCAAGGCACTGGCTTTCAAGGTCTAGTGATGGAGGAGCTCCACTGCCTGTATCAGATTGAAAAGTCCAGGACGATGCCCTATCATCCGCTGGGGAATTGAGCCTGCGAGCGTTTCAACCAGACGCTGATTCAGATGTTGAGAACGTTGGAAGAAGACAGGAAAGTTCGTTAACCTGAGTATCTAGCTGAGTTCGGCTGTTCGGCCGAAAAGGATGAGAGATTTCGGAGCTGGAGTTGCACCCAGAGGAGGACTGCCCACGATGGGGATGTTCACCTGGGTCCGTGAACATTGACATTGTTTGCAGACTCTACATCGACTGGTACAGTCCAAGTTTCGGGAACTTGAGCACCATGAGACAACACCCCTGCAAGAGACAGCTCTCAAGGCTGGAGACCGAGTATTGGTCCAAGACTAGCGACCTCGAGGCAAGTTAGAGCATCGATGGGAAAAAACTCCATATCGGGTGAAACGTCGAATTGGATCTAATGGTCCCGTCTATGAAGTTCAGCCTGAAGGGGAAGGAAGGGCCCCTACCTGAGAAGTCAATCAAAGCATGCTACATCCTTGCCTGTCACAAGATCCTGAAAAAGAAGAGAGAGCGCCAAGTGTCCCCGAAATGCCCACTCCAGCGACCTTCAATTGCGATGAAGAACCATCTGCCTCATACTCCGACCTGGACGGTCCACTACCCACCCAAGGAAATTGCGAGAACCTGAAACTCCCGAGATGGCTGCTCCATTACACTCGGACGCGTCCCTTTCCTCGACTGCCCAACCTGACTCAACCACTCAACTCTACTTGCGCAGCACAGAACGAACGACAGCTGGAATACCTCCCAATCATTATGAACAAGACCTATTTATCTACTGCAAGAACTCTTGCCCATGAAATGGCGAGCTAAAGGAGAGGGGGAGCATAGGGAGGAAGACCGGGCTGCGGGTACCTGTACCGAGCCGGGTCCGGAACTGTTGAGGCTGCCTCCCATGTTGCCTGGGGGAAGGAATGAGGGACCGGACCAACCTCATGACCTGGGTAGGAGGGGTGATATAAAATAAAAAGTGTGCACAGTGGCAGGCAGTTTGGCGCGAACAGACAGCGCGCAGCAGGGTGAGCAGCGTGCTCCGACTCCTGAGCACCAGCGCTGCGACAGGCTGTGGTTGTCAGCTCCCGTCGTGACCAGCAGGAACAAGAGAGAGGTGCCATGCACCCAGAGACTGTGAGCACTGCACACGTGCGGAGGAGAGAAGGCCGAGGACCGGACACTCGTTTGCGGCCTTCCCTGCCATTTGCTGGACGCCAGCCCACGTTCCACCCCGAGGGTGCTGCGGCCTGGTTTGCTTTGGGCGCACAAGTTCATGGTCTAGGGGCTCAGCGGAAGGTACCGGAAACCAACCGCTGCTGCCAGAAGACGGATCATCGTGCAAAGGACCCCCTCTGTGGACATCTTTCCGGCCATTGCCAGGGCTACAATCCCTGTGGGATCATCTGCTATGGAGGAGCATAAAGGACACGTTAAGTTTAATAACTGGACTGCTATTATTTTGCACTTGTGTTTTTTCTATCTACTCTTTAGCCATTTATCTCCCTGCAAGGAGTTAATACCCTGTTTGAGTAAACTGGTAAATTTGTTAACCCTTGCTCTGCCTCCTGTCCGTCACTGCATCCCGCAACCTGCTTACAGAAGAGGAGGAGAGGCCACTGGAATCTGTGTTTGCCATTCACTGGAGCACATGCTCCTTCTGGCCTTCGTCAACAAGGCGTACCACTGTGCAGTTGCCAAAGAAAGGGAGTGGAGTAGCCCATGGCTCTGCTCCCACCCTTCCATCCTATATACATGGCTCCGC
>VIAB01022781.1:28708-45076 GCA_009801035.1 Oophaga pumilio | reverse complement strand
GATACTTTTGGATATCGGAAAGTATCGCTCAACTCTAGACATCAGCCCTTAAAAAAAAATACTTTTTGGGCTATTTACCATGTAAGAAACCTAAATAGTCTTATGCAGCAGTGTTTTTTAAATAGACTGAGGGCTACTACCAGTTACCTTACCATCCATTTTTTTCCCTTGCCAGATGGGTTGATGTAACTCTGAAAAATTATATATTTTTTATTAAAGAGCATAAAACTCCTAAGAATTTAAAGTGCTAATCTCCATAATCTCCAGACAATAACAATATTGTGATTTGTGGCAAATTTATTTGGCACAACTCAAATTTTTTGGGAAAATTTGATTTTTTTATGTAAGCATAGATGATACAATAAGCTGATGAATGAACATTGATAACTTGTTAAAAGGGGCCAATTGGGAATCTAATTTAAATTAGTAATTAAATCTTACATGTCAGGTTTTACAAGGTGGCAATTAGAAGCCAGGACACTGTCATAACCACCAAAGCTATCAGATAGTTAAACATTAATCTAGGTTTATAAGATTTTCAATCATTCTTGCTAATTTTTAAACATGTTTGACCACAACTATAGGGGACTGCAGCTAATAAACATAATATATGAGGTTTTAGTGTATTAATCTTGCATCTTGAATAAAATGCAGTGATAATTTTACAAAGGATACATAATTCCTGTATTTCCTTTTAACTGCATCCTTTATTAACTCTTTGATGTAAAAGCTAGTTTTGGCCTGCATGCCTGCTTATTTTTTTTTACCTTTTCTATTGTGTTTCGGAAGCCATAACTTTTTATATTTTTAGCAACCTATAAGTGTTTGGTTTTTTAGCAATGAGTTGCATTTGTTAGTGGAATCATTTTATTAGATATAACTTGTTAATAAACATTTATTATCTCCTTATTGGAAGGAATATAAACACAATTATGACTCTTTTTTGCTTTTTATATTTTATTGCTATTCACCTTGCTGTACATATAAAGATTTATATTTTATTTGGTAGATTAGTATGCGTATGGCAATATACAATTAATAGTTTTATGTTTCATTATTTATACAATAAGTGCATATTTCAAAGATCACTTGTTTTTAGGTCAATATATCATGAGAGCTATGAGTTTGACAATTTTACATTAGTGGAGCTGTTGAGAGTTTATTTTTACATGAAAAACTATATTTTTTATTGGTACCATTTTATGGTCCAGGCAACTTTTTAATCACTTTTTATTATATTCTTTAGGAGTCTAAATGAACAAAAAAATTTATTCTGACTTTCATTTTTTTGAAAACACTAATCCCCATACATTATAATTAGTATGTTATCTTTATTCAAATTTATATTTTTTAATGTCTTCCCACTTTTGCTTAAAAAAAATCATTTTTTCTGAATACAGAGCTGAGTGAGGGCATATTTTCTTATTTTTTTGTTCGTAGCAAGCTTTAGTTTTCATTGGTACCACTTTAGGATTTATACATTTTTTGATCAATATTTACATCATTTATAGGGAAGCAAGATGAACAGAAACAGCAACAATTTTTCATATTTTTAAGGCATTTACTGTGAACAATACATATACAATAAGTTTATGGTATGACTTGCTGGGAACATTGCATTATCAAATATGTGTTGATTTGTGTTTTTTGTAGAATTAAACCATTTTTATTACTAAAAGTTGGATTTTTATTCTTTAAAAATATATGCCTTTTTTTGTAATGCTTACTGGTCTCACAAGGAATCTTCAATTTGCAATCCTTTGAACTCATTGATATTGCACTGTAGCACTTATGTACTAAATTGTAGTTTCTATCCTGTCAGTATTTAAGATAAAAAGAGCGATCTCAATTACAGACAGCAGCATGTGAGGGGTTAAAATGCTGGGGTCTGAACTATGCACTAGAGGACACAGAAGGAAGAGGACCTCTGTATAACAATAGCATATGGGCCATTTTAATAGCTCACTTGGCTACTTTACCTCTTTCGGGCCCCCGTGTAGCTGCAAAGATTGCACCAATGGTATGTCTGCACCTGGCACTGTGTCCAATGTCAGCATATGCTGCAGGAGCCTGGCTGTGTATAAGGCTGGGGTCACACACACCGTCAACTAAATCTGACCGTTTTAGTGGGACGATTATCGCAGAAAAGTTTAATGAACATTGATGCGTCTAGCATCCGATTTTCCCTACCCATAGACTTGCATTGGCGATTGTCAACCCACAATCGGTGACAATCGCAGCATGCTGCGATTGCACTCGCACGTTTAAAACGGACGACAAAAAATCTGATACTGGGAGCTACTCCATAGATTAACATTGGTCCGACTGCAATGCGATATTTCATCGCTTTGCAGTGGTACGATTTTGTTGCCAGTGTGACCCCAGCCTAACAGCTAATTCCTGATGTGGAGAGAAAAGCCGCAACTTCTGAGCCCGTGTAATTCTTTCAATGTAACTGTATGTTGGACTGTGTGGCCAAATACACCTGTTGAGTATTCGGTGATTTTTTTTAGATCAGCATTTGTAAGCCAAAACTAGGAGTGGGTAAACAAACAATGCTATTATACTTTTCTTCTGATTGTTCTGCTCCTGGTTTTGGCTTACAAATGCTGAGGTAAAAAACTCACCAAATACTCAAGGTGTGCACATGGGCTGTGATATCACCTGCAATCTCAACATACAGTTATGCTAATTTGAGAGAAAGGGTTCAAGGATAATCTCCTTCTGTAATCTCTCTTTTAATTAAGTTTGTCCAGTTATCATCTAATCACAATGGTTTCAGCATCCTATCACTTAGTGATCAACTTTTCTTCAGAAGTAATCTGCATTTTCTGTCTTTTGTTTTATGTTTTGCTACCATCATAATAACTATTTTTTTAGCAGATAACTGAATCTTATAGAATATTTTAAATGTCTTCAAAAAGTAAATCTAATATGTACTAATTTGCCCAATAAACAGTTTCACAATTCATTGATCTAACAAAACAAGATAATTCCCTCTGGAGCTTACAATTAAGAAGAAGGTGAAGTACTTAAATGTAAACCACTTGAAAACCCTATTTCACATCAATCTTGAACCTCAAAGGAATGTAATAGCTGAGCACAAATTCATGGATGTAAAATAAATCTAAAAGTTAACATCATCTGACCTATAGCATATTTTAAAAATGTTTTATACTGTAATGCATTTTTCCACAGTCCAGAGGTAACCCCCAGTTCAGGCTGTGAGGGAGCACAGCTTCAGTGATGTCACCGCTAGTCACTGAAGCTCCGCTCCCTGCATCTCTTCATTCACCAGTGGTTTACAGGCGGGGCGGTCACATCTTGGCACTGTCCTGGTTGTAAACTGTATATCCCCAGATATGGATTACAGCGCGGGACAGTATGACGGACAGGTATGGTATATTGTTGGTTTATTATTTTACTTTTTTTTACAGGAGATTGAGGGCTTTGGGGAATTAGGTGATGCTGTTAGTATGGTGTAATTAAGAATAATAAAGGAGTCTGTGTCTTTATTTCAATAAAATAAATTTTGTCAGGGTGTCTGTGTTTTATTTACAATTTGACTATGGTATTAGTATTAGGGGCGCCTTATTGACACCTTCCATTAATAATTCCCCCAACTATTACCCCACATGCCATTGCTACAGGGCAGTCGGAAAAGCAAGGCTATATGCCTTTTCTGGGGTGGCTGCGGGCTGATGTTTTTAGCCGGGGCGGCCAGTATCCATGGCCCCTTCCTAGGCTAATAATATCAGCCCGCAACTGTCTGCATAGCCATTGCTGGATATAAATTATAGGGGGACCCCACGCCATTTTTTTTCCAATAAATAACCTTTTATTCATTAAATACATGTCCAGTAATTTGCACACACACTCCACTAATTGTATTTGACACTGACATCTATATATATACTTCTTCTGTATGTCTTTACTGTATGTAATCCATCTTTTATATCCTGTCGGCTCCTGCAGTGATTTTACAGAAGCAAGGAAATCTATTACCGGCTTTTCTTCTAACTATCTCTGTATGCAATATAAATATATATACACTGCTCAAAAAAATAAAGGGAACACTCAAATTACACATCCTAGATCTAAATGAATGAAATATTCTCATTGAATACTTTGTTCTGTGCAAAGTTGAATGTGCTGTCAACATAATCACACAAAAATCATCAATGGAAATTAAATTTTTGAACCAATGGAGGCCTGAATTTGGAGAGACCCCCAAAATGAAAGTGGAAACAAGCCAAAATGGAAATCAAAACAAGACAAAATTAAAGTGGAAACAAGTCAAAATGATGCTCAGTATTGTGTGTGGCCTGTATGACCTCCATACGACGCCGGGCATGCTCCTGATGAGGTTGCGGATGTTCTCCTGTGGGATCTCCTCCCAGACCAGGACTAAAGCATCCATCAGCTCCTGAACAGTCTGTGGTGCAACGTGACGTTGGTAGATGGAGCGAGACATGCAGTCCCAGATGTGCTCAATCGGATTGAGGTCTGGGGAACGGGCAGGCCAGTCAATAGCTTCAATGCCTTCGTCTTGCAGGAACTGCTGACACACTCCAGCCACATAAGGTCTGGCATTGTCCTGCATTAGGAGGAACCCAGGGCCAACAGTACAGACCAAAAGTTTGGATACATCTTCTCATTCAATGATTTTTCGGTATTTTCATGACTATGAAAATTGTAGAATCACACTGAAGGCATCAAAACTATGAATTAACACATGTGGAATTATACATTACACTTTACAAAAAAGTGTGAAACAACTGAAAATATGTCTTATATTCTAGGTTCTTCAAAGTAGCCACCTTTTGCTTTGATTACTGCTCTGCGCGCAGAAAAGGTGAACGGATGGACTCTACATGCCTGGTTCCCACTGTGAAGCTTGGAGGATGAGGTGTGATGGTGTGGGGGCGCTTTGCTGGCGATACTGTTGGGAATTTATTCAAAATTGAAGGCATACCTAACCAGCATGGCTACCACAGCATCTTGCAACAGCATGCTATTCCATCCGGTTTGCATTTAGTTGGACCATCATTTATTTTTCAACAGGACAATGACCCCAAACACACCTCCAGGCTGCGTAAGGGCTTTTTGACCAAGAAGGAGAGTGTTGGGGTGCTACGCCAGATGACCTGGCTACAACAATCACCTGACCTGAACCCAATCGAGATGGTTTGGGGTGAGCTGGACCGCTCACCGCTTCAATTTTGAATAAAACCCCAGCGGTGTCACCAACAAAGCACCCCCACACATCACACCATCTCCTCCATGCTTCACGGTGGGAACCAGGCATGTAGAGTCCATCCGTTCACCTGTTCTGCGTGCAAAGCAGTAATCAAAGCAAAAGGTGGCTACCTTGAAGAACCTAGAATTTAAGACATATTTTCAGTTGTTTCCACTTTTTTGTAAAGTGTAATGTATAATTCCACATGTGTTAATTCATAGTTTTGATGCCTTCAGTGTGATTCTACAAATTTCATAGTCATAAAAATACAGAAGAATCTTTGAATGAGAAGGTGTGTCCAAACTTTTGGTCTGTACTGTATATATATATATGTATTGTATGTGGATATATACTCTATCTCTGTATTCTAACCTGTCAGTGTGATTTTACTGTATGCGCACATGAATTGCTGGCTTTTTTTCTATCTGTCTATCTATGTATCTATCTAAATAGCAAAAAAATGGAACATCACAATATCAAATGACGGGTGCCCAGGCCTCCACAGCAATGTATCCAGTTTGACAAAATCCAGGTATCCAAAAATCAGGAAGGCAGCACTCCATTAACAAAGTGAAAATATGTGTGTTTAATTAACACACTTGAAAATCTATCTATCTATCTACAAATTATATATATATGTATGTGTGTTTTGAAGAATATTTACTTTGAAAATGTGTAAATGACATAGAGAACTGCTGTATGTAAAAGCTCATGTTAAAATAGCATTGCATACGGAATGCATACGCATGTCATACGGATGTCATACGGATGTTGCGTTTAAAAATCACACAGAAAATCGCATGACACTCACATAGCACTTGTCTGTTTTTTTATCCAGAAATCGGACCTTTTTTTTCTCACATATGGGTATGAGCCCTGAAGTGTAAGCTCTTTTGATCAGCAAGGTTCTCTCTCAACTTACACTGTCCTCTACCTCACGTGTGTATTAAGAGCAATTACAAGCTATTCGGTAATGAAATTAGCACAAATTTGTTCACTGGTAATCAAATTTTGGGGAAAAATTTCACAAGATCTGCTAATTTAAATTTTCAAAAGATTCACTCATCTCTAGATAATAAGGGTAATAAAAAATATACCTTGAATGTTTTTAATTAGCCAAGTTAGTTAAGGACTTGTGAAATCCAGTAAAGAATAAAAAACAAGAACCAAAAGTATTGCAAGTAATTAGTTGCTACATGGAAATTTATCCAAAAGAATATGTCCTTCAAATTTGTACCCGAACACTAAAAATAGAGTGATTTGCTTTCAGTACCTTGTACTCCCCTTTAATAAAAGTAAAATCCCGCAAAGCCATGTTATCTCTTCTGACACAAATTCAATCAAATATTATGACCGTCCTGGCTATCCATTTATCTCAGTACAAAGCTTATTATAATAAACATGTGGGCTCTGTCCTGCAGAGTTGCTGTCATATTTTTGCATTTATGATTCATATAAAGAAATATGTGGTTTTTGTAGTGTTATTGCGTTCAATGTTTTAAGAAATGAAAATGTCGTTAGTAGAGCATATGCTATTCTACAGAATTCACATGCTTTGATGACTTCTAAAAGCCTTTTGATGTGGACTCCAAAAAGACATTTCTTTAGATATGTGCATTTTATAAGATTAAAAAATGAAGCTGTAGCAAGAACATTTGGCATTTTAAATGAAAACCTTAGTTACTTTGGATTTTTTCCTAGCTAAAATGTAGTAAGTACTCTTTCATATTATCAAGTGATTACTTTTGACTACAGGAACTGATGGACACAGAATTAAACAAAGAATGAATGTGCGAAACAAAGAAATGTGCACTACAGATCACCATGGGATTTTGAAAGAAATTAGTTAAAGGGAATCTGTCACCCTAAATTGGCGGGATATTTAAATGATGGCAGTCAGGTCAGATGGGCGGTGTTTTGGGTACTTGCCTTAACATGTTGTTCGCCGCTGTCTCCATTATTTCTGGGAATTGTAGTCGTTGCCCTCCATATAACGCGCATGCGCATTGCAATCTGCGGGCAAAGCATACTGCGCGTGCGCAATTCAAGATTGCAATGCACAGGTGCGTTATATGGAGGGCAACAACTACAATTCCCAGAAATAATGGAGACAGTGGTGAACAACATGTTAAGGCAAGTACCCAAAACACCACCCATCTGACCTGACTGCCATCATTTAAATATCCCGCCAATTTAGGGTGACAGATTCCCTTTAATACTAATGATGGCTTACCTGATCCTCCTATGAGTACCATAAACTACTTTAGTGTTCCCAAACTCTGACATAATATTGGACCCCAATGGTATTTGTGGAAGACAAACCCTTGCAGCACCAGGGTTCTGGGTTCAAACCCCACCAAGGACAACATCTGCAAGGAGTTTGCATGTCCTCCCTGTGTTTGCAATCCTCTCTACAACCCATCAGTACCCCACGATCACGTGACAAGTCTGCCAATGGGCATATCTTGTGACTTGTTTCCAGCCAGATCATGTTAAATGACGCTGTCAGAGATTGATAGAGGCTTTTAACTGGTTACCTGCCATGGTAGATTGCGGATCCACCTGTGACTCCAAGAGGCACATGACAGCTGATTAGGTGTAGGGCAAGATGTGGGCTGAGTGTTGGAACCCACAGCAAAGGCAGGGACACTGCTGATGATGTACCTATACATCAACAATCATGAAGGGGTTAAAATCACTAAAGTCTCATGTGGCAGAGTTACAGCAAACTTTTAAAAACAGGTGAGGAAAAATATGTTAAAAGGCAAATGAGACTATTTTATAAATTTTAAAAAGTTGTCAGGTTCAGTTCATAGAGATGAGCAAACCTTCCAAGGTTCGGTACTGTTCAATTCACCGAATGTCCCAATGTTCGCTGAACATGTTCGCCAAACAGTTTGACTACCCAAACCCCATTAAATTCAATGGGAGGAAAAGCTAAACATTTACACAACACCTTCAGGGATGACAAAAAGCTTCCCAAACAGCTAAAATTAGGGATAGACACTAGTGATGATCGAGTATACTCAATGCTCGGGTTTTCCCGAGCATGCTCGGGTGCTTTCCGAGTATTTTGTCGTGCTCAGAGATTTAGTGTTTGTCAATGCAGCTGCTTGATTTGCGTCTACTAGACAGTCTGAATACATGTGTGGAATTCCAAACAAACAGGCAATCCCCACATGTACTCAGCATGTCTAGCAGCCGCAAATCATGCAGCTGCGTCGACAAACACTAAATCTCCGAGCACGCCAAAAGACTCGGAGATCACCCAAACATGCTCGGGTAAACCCGAGCACCGACTATACTCGCTCATCACTATCACTAGCAGACACTAAGAAAAGTAGCACCAATTGCCACATAAGAAATTTGCTAATGGGCCATCAGTCAGCCATGGGCCATGCATGAGGTATCAGGGTCAGGGCCAGTATTAAGAGCTTTGAATTTAAGTTTTAGTTAAGACCTGGTGGTTAAGAGAGCGGTGTAAGCCTTCGTTTCTGGGAGCCCTGATACCTCATGCAACAGGTCATTTTTTTTCCATCCACTCTCAGGTGGCAGAAACATCAGTTTCATAGAGTACTATTGGTAGAAATATGGAAGGATAGTGACACAGGTAGTTGAGTGAAAGCAAGTGCAGGCCTGCCTGTCTGGGAGCCCTACTGCTACAGGCAATACACATGGAGGAGATCCAACATGGAGTACAAACATTTCATAAAATTATTTCCACATACCACTAAAGTGGCATCAATTTTTCCAGTGTAGAAGTGGTATAAAGGGGCTCTGACAACCCTTTCACTACAGGCAACCCACCAGATGGAGACCCAACTTCTCCATGCTTCAAAAAATTATTGTCACACAACACTAAAGTGACATCAATTTCTACAGAGTAGAACCATGATAATAGGCCTCTGACACACCTTCCACTACAGGCAACCCACCAGATGGAGACCCGACTTGTAGTCTACACATTACAAAAATGTATTGTCACAGACCACTAAAGTGGCATCAATTTGCACAAAGTAGAAACAGTATAATAGGCCTTTGACACACCTTTCACTGCAGTCAATTCACCCACGAGATAGAGATCAAACTTGGAGTGTCTATATTTCAAAAAATTATTGTCACACAACACTAAAGTGGCATCAATTTCCGCAGAGTACAAACAATATAATAAGCCTCTGACACACCTTCCACTGCAAGCAACCCACCAGATGAAGACTAGAGATAAGCAAATTTGTCCAGATTTTGTTCCCAAATCTGATTTTGACATATTCGAGCCATATTCGGTTCCGAACACATTCAGTAAATTCTACTCCCATTGACTCTAATGACGTTCGGCTGTGTTCGACGAATATTGCAAAAACAATATTCGATTCCGATTGTATTCGGAACCGAATCTGAACAAATTCGCTCATCTCTAATGAAGACCCAACTTGAAGTCTCCACATTACACAAATTTATTGTCACACACCACTAAAGTGGCATCAATTTCCACAAATTAGAAACAGCATAATAAGCCTCTGACACACCTTCCACTACAGGCAACCTACTCATGAGATGGAGACGCAACTTGGAGTGTCCACATTTAAAAAATGTATTTTCACTCACCACTAAAGTGGAATCAATTTCCACAGAGTAGAAACAGTATAACAGGCCTCTGACACACCTTCCACTACAGGCAACCTACTCACGAAATGGAGACCCAACTTGGACTTTCTACATTTCAAAAATGTATTGTGACACACCACTAAAGTGGCATCAATTTTAATAAAGTAGAAACAGTATTATAGACACACCTTCCACTACTGGTAACCCATCAGATAGAGACCCAACTTGGAGTCACCACATTTCAAAAATTGTTTGTAACATCAGCAGCAATAGCAACAGCAGGCACAGAAGACATGACAAAGGTGTCACAGACTGCAATAACACAAGATTAATTCATGACACTAAAAACAATACCATTGCCTAGTCTGCACAGTCTGCGACAGGGTGAATTTTGATGAAAGTTAGGTGGGCTACAATTTCAGGAGACATCTGGATGTTCTTATCTTTCAGGATACCACCAGCAGCATTGAAGACATGTTCTGAGAGAACGCTGACTGCCGGGCATGACAAAACCTTCAAATTCGTGACAGGCGAACTCAGGTCATCTTCCATTTTTGAAGACCAAAATGCAAAAGGGTCCAAATTTCCGCTGATGACAATATTGAACTTGAGAAACTCCTGCACCATCCTCTCAAGTCGTTCACAACGTGTCAGACTTAGACTCTGTTCTGCTGGTGCATGGGCTACTCTAAAAAATGTATGCAATGACTCACAGAAATTGCTTATGCCACTTACACTGCTGCTGCTGCTAAACTTTTTGTGGTGAAACATTGACATTCCTGGAGTTGGAAGTCTAGAACTGCGTTGCACATTGTGTGACACACTGCTGTCTTGGGAAAAACCAGTCTTAAGATTGTCCACAAGAGTGTTTTGATAATCCAGCCTGCTCTCATATTTCCAGGGGGGAAGAATCTGGCAAAATTCACAGTGGATCTAACAGAGTGGCAACCCAGTAGTTAGCACTATTTCTAACCCTAAAAATACTGGCATCATGTTGCAGATAGTGCAGCAAGAAGGCGCTCATGTGTCGGGCACTTCCATGAGGTCCAAGTCCATGGTGTGTTGTTGGTGGGGTAAGATACAAGCTTGCTTCCTCCATCCCCTCCCTCCAACAATAGACAATAAAGTTGGGATTATGATCTTCATCTCCTGACTGTTGAGTGTCCATCACCTATTCTTCCTCATCCTCCTCCATTTGGCTTCTACATCTTCACTAACAGTTTGTATGGTACCTTAAGCTTCTCTTGATTACTGTAATCCACCCTCCCATGGCACCTGCCTTTGCGACAACAGTCCAGATCTAAGAGATATTGTTATCCCTTCCATATCTTTCTCTGCTTCCATCCAGGGCCAGCGTCAGCACCCGTATGTACCAGAAGTTAATGATAGGTTGAAGAGGTGGGTTAGGGATGGAATAAGTGTGGTGGTGAGGTTGGGGGGAAGGTGGGATGGGGTCAAGTGCACTAGTGGTTAGGTGTGATTTGGAGAGGAGATGAGTAAGCTCTCCTTCAGTGATGTTGGAGAGGGAGGTTATAGAGTAAGAGTCTGGTATACTAAGTGGCTGTGGTGGTCAAATAATAAACACTTGCCTTGTTTGGTCGATCTTATTTTTAAAGTCCTCAGTCCAGATTATATTGGGGGGCCAGTGGAGGGCAGAGGAGGGAGCTAAAAATGTTGAATAACTGTTTGGGATTGTAGGATAAGGAAGATAAGAGAGATGTTAAGTAGGTCTGTTTAGCAGAGGTGAGGGCTGATAAGTGTTGCTTGTTTGAATGCAGTGAAGTCATCTTGTGTTTTCTTCCAACACTGCTCCACAACCCTGGACATAGGCCGAAGATTTTAGTGAGGTTATTGTGCCATGGTTGTTTATTGATTCGTCGCACTCTACCATGAATGACAAGGGCGACAGAGTCAGTAGCTGATGTGAGAGTGGCATTGAAGAAAGCAGTGGCACTGTCTGTGTTGTGGAGTGATGATTTGGATACCAGTGGTAGAATAGAGTCAGAGTGTCTGCGAGTTTCTAGATGTGCAAAGTTTCTGTTGGGATGTGCTTGTTGATAGACATGGGTGGCAGGTGAGGAGAACAGGGATGAGAACATGAATAGATGGTGGTCAGATAGTGGGAGGGGGAGGTTGTGAGGTTAGATAGGGATCAGAGGCGGGTGAAGATATGATCTAATGTATGTCCATTTATGTGAGTAGCTGAGGAGGACCACAGAGTAAGTCCAAAAGATGAAGATAGCAACAGGAGTTTGGAGGCTGCTGACTGGCTGGTGTTGAAGTTACCCATGATAATGGTGAGAACATCAACAGAGAAAAAGAGAAGAAGCCAGGTGGAGAATTGGTCAATAAAGGCAGTGGCCAGGCCTGGAGGTTGGTATATGATGGCCACTTGGAGGTTGACTCCAAAAGAAGGGAGTATAAGGGAGGGTAGAGGTGGGATTGGGTTGAAGGTACTTCACCTGATGAAGCCATGTTTGACATGGGAATACACATGAGGTCTTTTCCACAACCTTTTATGCTTTGTTTCTTTATGTTGCTCTCTTCAACCTGCAGGATTCCCACTTTCTAGGTGGTAATAGGTATACCTATCCTTTGTTCAACTTGTTATTTGTTTTGTTCTTTGGACCCCATTGTGTGGGTGATACTCCCTAATACGGCAATCATACATCTATTTTGCTTATGGTCAGTGGCTACCCTGCTATTGATCATTCAGTATTTGATATACCAGTTCTGGTGATATTTTATCAGCAGTCCAATTACCTTATTGGGTCTTGTTTCCCTTATGAGATGCGTTCATGGGTTTTGCTGGTTTTTTTATATATCTGTTTAACCTTGAATGTACTGATTGTATACACTAATTGCATATAATAAGTGTGTAGTATTATCTTAGCTGTAACATCCCGCTTTGATGGTTTTTTGCTGTAGTACTTTGCAATGCTGGCACTAGTTGTGCATTCATGGGACCCTTCTGATTGGTCAGATGTTTAATCGATGTTTAATCAATGGAGCAAATTATTTGGTTGAACTGAACTGCAGTATATGGAACAATAGGGTTGGGGAATGTTGTATGGTTTTAAATGTTTTTAAACACTTTTTGCCAATAAAGATTGACTAGATTTTTATGAACTTTATGGTGTGCTCATCATTATGTAGTTCTTTTTCTCTCTTCATATACTGTATTCCTTGTTATCTACAGGATGCAGCACTCACATATAAAAAAAATTTAAAAATCAAATAGTATATGTACTTGTAGTGCGCAATGTTCATATTTATACTCACTTTAAAATGAGCTTTCAACACAAATTTGGAATGTAAAGTAAAGACATGTCTGTAATGGTGTTGTAAACAGATTAAAACTGATACCTTTGTTGAAGATATCTGCTTTTCTGTTCTTATGAAATCATCATTTAAAATGTTAAGCTAGTTAAGTTCAAATGCACCTGGGCTAGACTGTACACTGGACCTTCTGCTACCTGTCTGTATAATCTCCATACTCTCTGCTTGCCTCTGGTCTTTGAATTATAGGTCACTACTTTTTTAGGGACCTGCCTTTTTTGAAAGTTCGTGCTGACGCCATCATTGCCATGCATTGCCATGCAGATTGAGTATCCATCTCAATGACTTCTTTTAGATATGACAGCACATGCATTACCCATAACAATGAATGCCTTGGACTCAATATGCGCTAGCACCATCCACGGCAATGACGGCACAGGCAAGAGTTTACAAACAGAGGAGGCAACTGAAAAAGTAGAGACCTGTCAAAGACCAGAGCCAGACAGAGAGGACTAGGAATGCACAGACAGGTATCAAAGGACCCAGTAAGAAGTCCAGCCCCAATGCACTTTAATCTCATTTGCATAACAATTTAAATAGTGATTTCAGAAGAATTACAAAGCAGATTCCTTCAACAAAGGTATCAATTTAATATAGATTACAGCACCATTACAGCCATGTTTTTATTTTAGATTCCAAATTTGAGTTGACAGGTTCTTTTCTTTAACATCTTTACTATGTATTTATATTTTATGATTTAATATATTACTAATTTTGTTCTTATAGGTGTAAACAGATGATAGTATGGGAAAGAGGGGTTGAAAACTCAATCGGTTTAGGAATGCTTCATATGACATGAGATTTAAAAGGATATTTTTTTACCTTGCCACTCAGTCTGCTGCACAAGCAGCAGCATTGGAAATTAGCTCAGCTTTTTTAAAGAGAATTTTAAATAAAAAAAACCTGTTCATGTTTAATAAACTGTACTGTTACTTTATGTAAATTTAGGTGCTACCTTCAAAAAAAAGGAATCATTCAACATTTGCTCTGTAGGTCAAAGTAGCACTCCATTTTCAAGTAATTACGCATTTTCTGTTAATGCATCAGCTCCTATTAACCTTCCTGATTAAAATATGTATACTGCAAGGCCAATACACTTCTTTGTGACTGCCTTTTATGTGAACACTTTTCTAAGGTGCTTTAGAAGCACTTAATTATTAACTCTCAAAAATCCAGTAAATCACATTATCCCCAGTGGTCTAAATCTTTAGGGCATTCCAAATTAGCTACCTAACCCCTCAGGCCATTATGTCATTCACAAGTAATACAAAGAAGGGGAACCAGCATTGAATGAGACTGAGCTGTTTAACAAATGCGAAACCATGATGAAGCAGAATTAGTTTCCTTAACACAGCACTTGTTTTTCCTACATGAGAACTGGGATTTGAATCCAAGCTCAATTTCTTTCAAATTCTTTTTTAGTACATTAGAATATAGCTTGTGATATAAAGCAAAAGGACGAAATATCCTGTTTAAATAACGAAACGTTATCCAAAATAATACTGTAGGTAGATTAAATAATTTTATTGCAATATTTGTATGATAATATTACAGTTAGATTAAATTTATACAAAGCATGAGCAGTTAGAAATGGTAGATATAAAAATGTGAAAACTAGGTACATTTCTGCAAATGCTTACTTTTAATAATAATACTTCCGTTACAGTTAGCGCTAATATGGCTACTAGTATGTGATAGGTTTCTGACAATAAGATAAATAAATATTATTTCTCTCATTACACATGTCCTTCTTCAGCAGCTAACTTTCTCTGCTTCCATGTGCTTTGGATTCCTATAGTGGTTTTTGCTGGACACTGTTCCATTTCTCCAAAAATTCACGTCTACTATACTGCAACTCAGCTCTGCCGTTACAAGGCATTGACCAGCATATGTAACTCTTCTGTTCCATGTGATGTCTAACATTTCCAACTCCTTTGTACTTTGCTTCACCAATGTCTCTGTTCTATGCTACTCATCAATTGAGCCATAACACGTGTAAACAAGTGTGGAAAGTTAAAAAAGTTAAAAATTATTGAGAACTGGCAAGGTCAACTTGGTCATCACACAGAAGCAGCTGTTATCAGACTTATGGACTAACAGTAGGCTGATTAATGAAAGGTTTCAAGCCTATTTATAATGGGTGCTCTAAATTATTCACATTCATTATACATTTCTGAAAAATTCAAATTCTAAAAAAATCTGAATTTTTGTGGACTCGACTTGCTTGATTCAGGAAAAATGGCAGCAAGCATTTTGTGGAATTTTGAGGGCTGGGGAAGGATTAAAATAGGTCCTCTACTGGATCATTATCTCTCAGGGCCTTTTAGTGAGCAATAGTGCCACTCACTTCATTTATGTTAAAAATGTTAATAGTGCCCCAGGTGAATTTGTGTGGACTAGCCAACAGATGTGCTTGCCTGTTGTAAAAGGGAGAAGAAAATCAAATAGGAGTTGAAGGTAAGACTAGGCAAGGAGCAGTGGTGGCAGGACAGGTGAGGTGAGCATCAAAGTTAATATTTTTTAACACCTTCCTGACAGATTAAATTTGAACCAAATTTGTTCAATGACAATCAAATTCCCTCACCTTTACCCTATACCAACCCTTCAAAATTGAGAAAATCTGCTCAATTCGATTTTAGGAGATTCGTTTACTAGCACAGTTGATAACCTAAAAAGGTACTACAATTTTGCAACCAAGGAAGTGTTGCTCATATCCTAAAAATTGGATGGAGGCAACAAGACTTTCTGTCATAAGTGGTTAAAAGAGTAAACATGTCAAGTTCATGTAAACTTCTGTTTAAAAATGTGATCCTATTTGTCCCTACAGGAAAGGATTACAAAATTTGGTACTATTATTTCCACTACTTGATTCTAGTTCGCTCCAGACAATATTATGCAAGTTGGAATGTTTATTAGCCCAATTCAAAATTTTTATTTTGGTATAGTCTCACCATGTTTCTCACCATTTTTATAAGCAGAAGAATTTGCCTTTGTTTTGAAGCAGAAAAGCAATAACACACTATACCACAAATCTAGGACAAGCATTGAATATCAGTGTTTGTACATATGCCATGATTTAATTTTGGGGGGCAAGTCTCTACATTGGAGATTATATGAGAAGCATTTACAGTAGTCCAGTAAGATATTCTTTTGAAAAATTGATGAACTTTCATCGCACAGTTGGC
>VIAB01022779.1:33822-45076 GCA_009801035.1 Oophaga pumilio | reverse complement strand
CGCTCAACACTACCCTTGACCAAGGCATTGCACTATTTGATGCTATTGAGCAGCAGAGAGATCCTTTTTCTTTCCCATTTTACTTGAAAACTCTGGCCTGCTTATTAGTGTGGAACATCCAGTTTTCCTTTTATTGGGTTCACATGGCAAACTAATTATCACAGGTATCTGAGATTGATTTCAGTTATCCAAAGAACCCTGAGACGCAATACCATCAATGGGCTTCATTTACAAAAACAAACAAAAAACGCTATGACACTTAAACCAATTTGCATATTAATTTGGAACATAGTGTAGCAATCCCTGACAGGTCGAGTAGTCAAGGATTGCTATATTTCTCCAAGATTCTTATGCATATTATCATATCATATGAATACTAGGTTCCAGAAATTGTATTTCCCATCCAGGAAAGCTGGATGAGGTGTAATGAATCCAGGGAAGCTTGATATCGCCAACAAAATATATTTTGCTAAGAGCTTTGGTAATTCCTGCTTCCTGACCTAGTTTTCTCTGGAGCCCTTAGTCAGTCCAGGTGTTGTGCTGATTTATTAACTATTTCCAGTAAATGGACATAAATGTACATCCAGATTGCCGTCTGATTGATGGCACAGGTTCAGGGGTTGTGCCTGCGCCAACTGCAGCAGATCCAAAGTGTAATACATAGCCAAGCTCCTGCTGCATGTTGTAGCACTGAACATCGCAGCGATTGATTTCAGCAATTTAACCCCTCAGATTCTACTATTATTAGAGAGTGTTGATGAGCGAGTATACTCGTTGCTCGGGTGTCCTCTTTTAGTTTTTGGCGCCTTAGCTGCATGATTTGTGGCTGCTAGACAGCCTGAATACATGTAGGGATTTCCTAACAAACAGGCAAGACACATGTATTCAGGCTGTCTAGAAGACTCAAATCATGCAGCTGCGGCGACAAAAACGAATTCTCCGAGCACGCCCAAATACTCGGAGGACTCCTCAGCATGCTCGGGAAAACCCGAGTAACGAGTCTACTCACTTATTACTATTAGTGAGGAGTTAGAGAAAGGGAGATTGCCCTCTTTGTCAGTCCCTTTGGCATCCTTGTGTAAGCAGATACAGGAATGCAGTAACGCAGGGAAGGCAGAACAAGGATTAACAATAGTGATGAGCGAACGTGCTCACCACTACTCATTACTCGCCAGAGTATCACGGTACTCGGTGTACTCGGCGACCACCGAGCATTTCCCGGATTACTCGGCGGGAACTCGTGTCTCCACCCAGCTTTTTTGGTGGACTTTACAGTTTTTTGGCTGACTTTACAGACCCAATCACGATGCAGGGATTGTCTGCCAGGCAATGAAACACCTCAGCCATCTTTGTTGTGGTCATGCAGTGATTGGCTGGCCGCACAACATCATCAGGGGTATAAGAGACCGGACGCAGCGCTGCTCTGCGCATTCAGCTCCGGATTGAGATAGTGTAGGGAGAGCTGCTGAGATAGGGTCAGATTTTGGGATTTCTTAATCAGTTTGGGGTCTGCCATCCTAAACTACTCAAATCCAGCTAAAATAACAGTCTTTCTAAGGACTAATTCCGGAGTATATAGGTTCCAGTGTTGGGTAGGCAGGGTAGTGTACGTTGCTCTATACACATCAGTGCAAGGCCTGCAGGCACTGTATGTGTGTATATAGATCATTGCATACATCAAGAGGGTCCATTCCCTTCCTGTGTTCTGGTGCTGCTTCTGCTACCTGTATGATATATTGGCCGTCTATAGATAGCCCCAGGTGTAATTGAAATACAGGCCACACATTTTTTGGTGTGGTATCTCATATCTGTGCGTGTTCAAAGTTTGCTCAGTTTACGGGGGTTTCCTTTTTTTTTGTTTTGGGTACTTATATACAGCAGTATTTACCCCCCCAAAAAAAGAAAAAAAAACACACATTTGTGGTATCACCGTGCCAGCTGATATCTGTGCATGCTCAAAGTTTGGCCAGTTTACGGCAGTTTTCTTTTTTTGTCCTTGTTGTAACTGTTCTTATATACAGCAGTATTTCGCAAAAAATTTAAAAAATACAGGCCACACATTTGTCATACTGGTATCTCCGTGGCAGCTCATATCTGTGTGTGCTCAAAGTTTGGCCAGTTTATGGCAGTTTTCTTTTTTTGTTCTTGGTGCCACTGTACTGATATACAGCACTAGTTAGCCCAAAAATAAAAAAAACAAGGCACACATTTGTTGTAATGGTATCTCCGTGGTAGCTCATATCTGTGTGTGCTCAAAGTTTGGCCAGTTTACGGCGGTTTTCTTTTTTGTGTCCTGGGTGAAACTGTTCTTATATACATCACTATTTAGCCCCCCAAAAAACAAAAAAAATTTGTCGTAGTGGTATCTCTGTGCCAGCTCATATTTGTGAGTGCTCAAAGATTGGCCTGTTTAGGCCAAAACATTGTATTTTTTTTGCAGTCTGTTAATGTAATTATTAAATCTGATAAGGCCAAAAACATTTTTACCTAAAGTCCAGATAGGTAAAAGTATGGTTTTCCAGCACACGTATCACATGCAAGTTGACTCCCAAATCAGCCTTCTGTAGTGAACGTGTATAATATTCTATTCGATTTACAATGGGCAAGGCGCGTGGCAAGGGACGGGGAAGTGGCCGTGATGGTGATGGTGCAGGCCGAGGCAGTTGGCAAGCTGAAATTGGCCCACCGAAAACACCCACATCTTCTTGCTGGACCTTAGTGTCTGAAGTCCTAGGGGACCGCGGCAAGACAGCACTATTGAAGCCCGAGCAGTGTGTAAAGGTTGTTGGTTGGATAGCGGATAATACTTCCAGTTACTTATCCACCACCACCAGCACCCTGTTCAACATGGTCAAGTCACAGTAGCCGTGAATCTGGACCGCATATTCCTTACCCTGATCCTCCTTCCTCCCACCATGCTGAGTGCCCTGAGACAACTGATCCCACACTCGGACACTCCGAAGAGCTGTTCAGTTTTAAATTTGGAGATTCGTGCCTCTCTCCCCCTCCACTATAAGTTGTGCAAGATGATATTCCATGTAGCGATGCACAAATCTTTGAGCAGCCATGGTCACAAAAGGTGGATGATGATGAGACACAATTGCCGGAAAGTCAGGAGGAGGACCAGGGTGGGAAAGTGGAAGATGAGGTGGTGGATGATGTAGTAACAGACTCAACCTGGCAGGAGGACATGCAGAGCGAGGACAGCAGCACACAGGGGAGGTAGGTGTCGCACAAAATGTTGCCTTTTAGGCTCATGGAGACGGAAGCTTTCTGCAACCTGATGGTGGCGGTCGTCCCAAGGTACTCTTTCCCCAGCCACCACTATTTCTCCTACTGTGCCGTCCCGGAATTACACAAGCACGTGTCCCACAATATTACCCGTGCCCTCAACAATGCAGTTACTGGGAAAGTACACCTAACCACAGACACGTGGACAAGTGCTTGTGGCTACATCTCACTGGCGGCACACTGGGTTAACATAGTGGAAGCCAGGACCAAGTCAGACCTTGGGATGGAACATGTCCTCCCGACACCAAGGATTGTAGGCACTACATCAATCAGGGTTGCCCCCACTGTGTACAGCTCCTGCACCTGCTCCTCCTCTTCAGCCTCCATGTCAGAAATGAGCACATCATTCACAAGCTGGAAGTACTGCAGCACTGCCAAAGCAAAGCGGCAACAGGCTGTGCTGAAGCTAATTTGCTTAGGTGACAAACCGCACAATGCTGAAGAGTTGTTGACAGCTCTGAAAGAGCAGGCAGATGTGTGGCTGACACTGGTACATCTCCAGCCAGGCATGGTTGTGTGTGACAATGGCAGGAACCTGGTGGCGGCTTTGAGGCGAGTCAAACTGACACACGTACCATGCCTGGCCCATGTGCTGAACCTCGTTGTTCAACGTTTTCTAAAAAGCTATCCGGAGCTGCCGGATCTGCTGGTTAAAGTATGCCGCCTGTGTACACATTTTAGAAAGTCAGCTACAGCTTCAGCCGCCCTTGCCATGCTTCAGCAGCGATTGTAGACTCCGGCTCACAGACTGGTGTGTGATGTCCCCACGCGTTGGAACTATACACTGCATATGTTAGAAAGGATTTGTGAGCAGAAGTGGGCAGGTGTTGAATACCAGCATCAAGGCCGTCGTTTGTCAGGTTTGACTCCACACATAAGACCTCAGGAGTGGACATGGATGTTAGACATATGTAGCATCCTCCAAAACTTTGAGGAGTCCACCAAGATGGTGAGCAGCGATGACGCCATAATTAGCGTCACCATCCAGCTTATCTGCATTCTGAAAAGCTCTCTGCTCACAATGAAAGATGAGGCATTGTAGGCGGAGCACGAAGACATGGATCACGGAACCATACGGGGTGATTACACGCAGCCCAGCCTCGTGTCATCAGAGCGTGGATTGGTTGGTGGGGATTGGGGTTATTGTGGTGCATATGACTTGGTAACAGGACAGGCCTTGCAGTCAATGCATAAGAAAACAGAATGGGAGTACAAAATGAATAATGTGCAGTGGATTTTCCTTGGCCCATCCAGGACCTGGGTTCAAAGGCTTATTGGGGTGCATGTGACTTGGTAGCAGGGCAGGCCTTGCAGTCAATGCATAAGAAAACAGAATGGGAGTACAAAATGAATAATGTGAAGTGGATTTTCCTGGGCCCATCCAGTACCTGTGTTTAAAGGATTATTGGGGTGCATATGACTTGGCAGCAGGGCAAACCATGCTGTCAATGCATAAGAAAACAGAATGGGAGTACAAAATGAATAATGTGAATTGGATTTTCCTGGGCTCATCCAGTACCTGTGTTCAAAGGCTTATTGGGGTGCATATGACTTGGTAGCAGGGCAGGTCTTGCAGTCAATGCAAAAGAAAACAGAATGGGAGTACAAAATGAATAATGTGAAATGGATTTTCCTGGGCCCATCCAGTATGTGGGATCAAAGGCTTCTTGGGGTGCATATGACTTGGTAGCAGGGCAGGCCTTGCAGTCAATGCATAAGAATGGGGGCATTTGAATCCGTCATGCAGTCGGACCTGGCATCCAGTAAAATTGCGCTCTACCGTCGCTTCATAGACGACCTGTTCAGAATTTGGACTGGTACTGAGTTAGAAGCATTGGAGTTTGTCCACAGTCTAAACCTGAACCCTTGGGGGTTGTCCTTTACTGCTAATGTGTCTAATACGTCCATTCAATTTTTGGATCTAGTTGTGCATGTGGACGCTGCAGGTCGTTTTTTCACGTCAACCCATTTTAAGAATGTAGATGTAAATAGTTATTTAGGTTTCAACAGCGGCCACCTCCACAAGTGGATCCTCAGTATTCCATATGGGCAATATTGGAGGATTAGGAAGAATTGCACTAGGGATTCTGACTTTAACATTGAACCAAACGTTCTGAAACAACGCTTTCAAAACAAAGGATACTCCAAAAACTGGTGCAGGACGCATTTCAAAAAGCGAAAACTTTTGCCCAAAAAGACTACATAGATAAGATAAAAACAAAAATATCACTGGACCATCTACCTTTGATTTTGGCAAATGGAATTTTGTGACAACATTTAATCAATCACATGTGAAAATAAAAAAAACTTCTGATGAAGTACTGGTTCATTCTTGAGGGTGACCTGTTGTGAACACGTTGGATGCGACTTCGGAGCTGGGGCTCCCTCTGGTGGTTGCTGAGGGTAATGAACCAATTGCTGAATGGCTTTCAGCTGGGTCCGAATGGTCTGATATAAGTGACCTGAACTCCCAGCAGCCTTGCCGGTAATCAATTGTTCTTCCAGGTCTTGGTTGGATCTCAGCTTGCCTTCCTGCTTTCATTCAGATAAGTGACTTGCTTGTTTTTTTTCCTCTGGTTGGATTTTCCTTGCTGGTTTGCTGCCTTGCAGCGGACTTCAGCCTGATTCCCTTTTGGGGCCTGGTGCTGCATTTGTGCTCAGTTTGTGTTTTCACTTTTGCTCTGTTCATGTCTAGCTTTTTATTTACTGAGTAGCTGTGTGTTACACCAGAGATCTGATGAAGGTGGTAGAGATCGTGTTATCTCAGGTTTTTTGTTAATCAGAAGTGTTGGTATTTTTGTCAGGGTTTTTTGGGTTGCAATCAGAATTCTTTCCTATACTTTCTATCTAGACAGAATTGGGCCCCAGCTTTTGCTCATTCTATTTTCTGTCTGTGTTCGTATTTTCTTCTTGTCTAACCGCCATTACATGTTTGGGGGCTTCCTATTTCTTTGGGGTTCTGCTATGGGGCAGTCAGTTTTCATCTTTCTGTCTTTAGGTGTAGATATCTCTCTGGCTGTGATGAGGGTCTAGGATCACCGTAGGTACACTCCACGGGTACTTCTAGTGTTGCGGTTAGTTTAGTGTTCTGCAACCCAGTAGTTTCCAGCCTCTCTGGTGTATTGCTACTTTGGCTATTTTTTGCTATTTCTCCTCAGCTACCGATACATAACAGTGACCCTATACTTTCTGGATATATCCCTACTCGGCCTAGAATGGTCTTTCGAAGAAGTTGTACCCTCCGTAATCTTGTTGCACCGAGAAATACAACCCTGAAACCTTCTCATGGGACTGGAATCCAACCAGTCAAGAGACCTGGTTGTTTTGCTTGTAGAGCTGCGAAGTGTCTTTGTTGCTCTTCTATTGTTAACGGTGCTAAAGAATTTAGATCCAATACTACAGGCATTCGCTATAAAATCAATCATTTTGTAAATTGCCAATCAATCTATGTTGAGTACCTATTGGAATGCAGTTGTGGGCTCCAATATGTGGGCCGCACCATACAGACCATGCACGCGCGGCTTAACAAACACCTCCAAAACATTCAGAATGGCTATCTATTGCATAGCCTATCCAAATACTTTCTAAGCAGGTATCAGAAAGATCCTAAATCGCTCAAATTAGTAATTATTGACTATATACCAGATTCTGTACCTCAGGGGTCCCCAACCGCCGGTCCGCGGTCCAGGACCGGGCCGTTGCAGTTCTGTTGCCGGGCCGCGTAGCCACGGCACAGAACGCTGGACACACATGGAGCCGGCGGCTGTAGCACTGTAGCGACAGCTACAGCCGCCAGCTTCATTAGACCGACACTCACCTTCTGTCGCTGCATCCCTGTCGGTGCAGAGCGGTGACGTAGTACCGCTCATTAAGGACATGAATATGGATGCGACGCCACTCCCATAGGCGTGGCGTCCATATTCATGACCTTAATGAGCGGTACTACGTCACTGCACTACACAGAAGGAAGGTGCCGCGGCCAACATGGAATGCTGGGACATGCAGCGACGGAGCGAGGAGGGTAAGTATGATGGGGGAGGATGGGGAGCCCAGCTATGCAAGGGTGAGAGCAGAGCCTTGTATACAAGGGAGGGAGCGGAGCCATGCAAGGGTGGGAGCGGAGCCATGCATACAAGGGAGGGAGCGGAGCCTTGTATACAAGGGAGGGAGCGGAGCAATGCAAGGGTGAGAGCGTAGCCATGTATACAAGGGAGGGAACGGAGACATGTAAGGGTGGGAGCGGAGCCTTGTATACAAGGGAGGGAGTGGAGCCTTGTATACAAAGGTGGGAGCGGAGCCATGTATACAAGGGAGGGAGCGGAGCCTTGTATACAAGGGTGGGAGTGGAGCCATGCAAGGGTGGGAGCGGAGCCATGTATACAAGGGTGGGAGTGGAGCCATGCAAGGGTGGGAGCGGAGCCTTGTATACAAGGGTGGGAGCGGAGCCATACAAGGGTGGGAGCGGAGCCATGTAAGAGTGGGAGCAGAGCCTTGTATACAAGGGAGGGAGCAGAGCCATGCATGCAAGGGTGGGAGCGGAGCCATGCATACAAGGGTGGTAGCGGAGCCATGCATACAAGGGTGGGAGTGAAGCGTTGTATACAAGGGTGGGAGCGGAGCCTTGCATACAAGGGTGGGAGTGGAGCCTTGTATACAAGGGTAAGAGCGGAGCCATGCGTACAAGGGTGGGAGCGGATCTATAAACCTAAAACATTGTCACCGTGGCTAATCGGGACATACCTCCAGCCAAATAAACAACCAAACCAGAAAGGATGAGTCAAGTATCTACCCCTATATAGTTAGTAGGGCCTCATTTACAGATAGATATATGGATAAAATATCACAATAAGAGGTATTTTAAACAAAATATATATTAATTTTATTAAGCAATGTAAATATACAGCATGTGAGACTTATGGACAAAAATACAGTGAGAACAAGATGTAAAACACAGCTAATCGACTGTCAAGAGGATAAAAATAGACAGGAATGAGAAAGAAAACAATAAACTAGGTGGGAGCGGAGCCTTGTATACAAGGGAGTCACATTCACATTATAAATGTTATAATTAAATAAGTATGCACTACTACTAAACTACAACCCCGTCCATAGCCCCGCCCCCTTATGACCAAAGCCCCACCCCTGCCACACCTCCATTCCCACCCTGCCGGGCCATGGAAGAATGGTCTTGCTTGAAGCCGGTCCCTAGTGCAGAAAAGGTTGGGGACCACTGTTGTACCTGATCGCTATAACAGTCTAATTAACCGGGAAAGTTTTGGATATTCAAGCTAGGCACATTGGCACCTGAGGGACTGAACATAACCATTGAAAAAGTGACGAGATAATTTTATTCATTTCTTTTATTCATATGCATTTTCTCTTCTTTTTGTTTTAATACATATTTTTTACCTTCATTTTTTAATCCTGTTTTAGGTATTTAAGTATGTATTTTTAATCTAAATGTTTCCTTCCCATTGTGTGTTTTTTTCCTCTAATTTCACTCTGTCATGTGACTTGTTAATCATGTGTTCAATTGTTTTGACCACTTGATTGGTTGCCTGTCGCATATATACCCCTTCCTGTCTTTTAATTAATAAATTGCCACCTGATGAAGACGGTTTACTGTCGAAACGCATTGTGAGCTTAAGAAATTACTACCTGGTCCTTGTGTTCTTTGAGCTCCTTTGACCGTTTTCTACATCGTCCCAGTTACTATCCTCCATTGGAGGCTTATGGCTGGAGCTGCATTGGACAGCTCATTAATTTAATTTACCTCATTCACCGCTTTCCTGGCGCTCCCCAGTGACCACTACTTTCACTGACTTTTACTTCACCAAATTCTTACAGTCATATAAATAGGAAAGTCAGATTGTACTCACCCTTTCTAGGCCCAGTACCGGCTCTCCCTCGTCGCTCTGGTGTTTTTTTTGTTGTAGCTGTGATATCTCCACAGGAGTACGCATCACTGTTGCAGCCAAGCACTGCGCTCAATGGAGAGTGGAATGGCAGTAAAGAGTCACCATTGGATCCGGGGAGGGCAAGTACCATCTGGCTTTGTTACTTTACATGACTGCAATCATTTGGGTACCACTTTGTTGAAAGTGGAAATCATCTCAAGCAACGTAAACTACGGTATGTAAATGTAAAATATATTAAATATGCTTTTACAATTAGCAGTAAAATTGCTGCTAAGATTTTCTAA
The DNA here is from genome assembly GCA_009801035.1 of Oophaga pumilio. Lineage (NCBI taxonomy): Eukaryota > Metazoa > Chordata > Amphibia > Anura > Dendrobatidae > Oophaga > Oophaga pumilio. Next base: position 35,583 of record VIAB01022779.1, on the reverse strand, counting down.
GATTAAGCATCTTATAAAAAAGCCATCTCTTTTATAGAAGTAGGCTCTAGAAATAATTATGTTCTCTATGCAGATTGTTTTACTGTGATCAGAAATGCTAATGATTGTACTTCCTTCACATGGAAACTGCTTTCATAAGCAAATCTCAGTAATCCCAAAAGCAAGGCAATGAAAAAAACAGCCATCAACTAACTACTAATGAGAAAAGCATACATATACACAACTAAGGGGAATGCTTAGCATAAAGATATAGATCAATATTTGTGCTTTAACCATTGAAACTTTTCTTTCAGCATGAAAACTACTATCCCCATCTAAATTGTTTTGAATTCAAACTAAACACTGTATTCTACAATCTCACTTCACAAATATGCTAGTAAATTGCATGTGTAGTGCATATACTCTGGTAAATTCTGGCATCTGGATGGTATATGTGTGGTCATTGCAATGACAGGTAGTATAAGTGAGATTTTGTATGGTGAATCTCATATAATTCTATATTTTTTCATGCTTCTGCCAATGACGTATTAGTAATATTTTGAAATACAGAAATGAGCTGAAATCTTTTCAGATGCATATTGAGCATAAAGACATGAAAAGCTGCAGGGGATGATGTGAAATTCTGGAATAATCTTATAGTTTAGTATTTCTCATGCCACTGGAAAGACAGTAGAGTGCATAGGCTAAACAAATAATAGCATTTTTTTACAGTGTAGGTTCATTTTTCTTTAAAGTTCCTCTTGAAACTAGATTACATAGGTAATAAATTACCTTTACAGGGAATCTGTCACACCATTTTTCGAGTATAAGATGTGGCCACCGCCATCTGGGGCTTATTCTGTAATGCTGTAGATAAGCCCCCGATGTCACCTGAAAGAGAAGAAAAACTATTTATACTCACCCAGGTCCGGTCCAGTCGGATGGACGTCGCGGTCCGGTCCAGCGCCTCCCATCTTGTAGATGTCCTCTTCTTTGCTTCCCATCGGTGATGGTGGCTGCATATTATACTAGAAAAATGGGGTGACAGACTCCCTTTAAAGAACATATATGTGGAAACTACTGTTAAAGAGATTTTTCGGTACTGCAAAATTGATCACTTATCCTTAGGATAGGTCATCAACATCTGATAGTAGAAGTACATCTAAAGACTCCCTGCAGAAAAACTGAATGAAGAATCTTCATTGAGCGAAGTTATGTCCTCAATAGTTTCACAATATTATTATAGCGTCATTTATTTCATGGCGCTTTACATGTGAAAAGGGCCATACATAATAAAAACAAGTGCAATAATCTTAAAAAAGTGCAATTTGCCAATTAATGCAGGAGGAGAGAGGACCCTGCCCACGAGGGCTCATAGTCTGCAAGGGATGGGTGAGGGAATATCCCTTTAATATATTTTTCTGCTGAAATAGAGCTTTTGAAAACCCACTCAATAAGTCACATCTACTGGAATTATACTACTTAGGCCTCTTTCACACTTCAGTCGTGCGACGTCAGTCAAAATCCATCAAAATGTGAAAAAAACGGATCCGCCATTTTTTTTTGGCGGATCCGTTTTTTTGCCATTGACTTGCATTAGTGACGGATTTTGACGGATGGTCATCCGTTAGGTCCGGTTTTTGACGGATCCGCCAAATAATTGGCGTCCGTCATTTCAGAAAAACGTCCAATGCAACGTTTGAAAATGCTGCTAAACCTGTCCGGGGTCTCTCTCTCTCTCTGTTAGGGCTGGAGGAACGCACAAAATAAATATAAATAATA
>VIAB01022775.1:27161-37627 GCA_009801035.1 Oophaga pumilio | reverse complement strand
TGTAGTACAAAGGTAGGGTATAGATAGGTTGCAATTACCATGTTTTGCAGCATGTGACCACAGGGAGGTGCTGATGGATCACAGATCCAAATCTTAGTTACGTGGTTCCCTTGACTGCGTCGTTATAGCTCAATAATGCAGAGTGCTACAGGTGGCTGCTGGGCACAGGCATATGGGGGAAGGAATGCCGATTCCGATTATGTGTTCGACTAGTCTCAGAGATATTGCATTCTGTTATTATAGATCATTTTCCAGATTCAATATCTCAGAGCCTTACACTGGTTAACCTGGGAGCTGTTGTACCATGCTGTCTCTATGTGCTTGAGTCAGACAAAGGAATCCAGTTTGGCTAGGACTGCAGAAGAGTTCACACCCTTGTGATAATTGGTGGGGACCAAGCTTCAAAGAGCTTGTTCCTGAAGTTTAATTAAAGGAAAACATTGCATTGCTTTATATGGCCTTGGGGAATGAATGTCAAGGGAGGGGGGCTGAGTGGTTTGAAGCAAGTATTTTTGGGCCAAACCTAGTCTTGATGGGGAATTCCATCAGAAATCAAAATTATATCATTTTCCCATATCTCACACCTCCTGCCTTTAGAGGGTGCTAGGGGCATCACATTCCTGTGTTCCCCCGAGTGCACTCCAGAAATCTCTCCTTGCCGAGATAGCCCATCAGTGTAGCCTTGGTCGTGCCCCCTTTTGTGGCAAACGGAGAAGTGATATTGCTGGAGCGTGAGGCTCCAGTGTAGCAACCTCCCATTCATCCAGGAGACCGTGTGCAACCAGCTGAGGTGGTTGTAGTCTGTCTTCACGATGAAGGGGTGCTGGTACAAGTAGGGCTGCAGATGCTGCAGGGCTCATACAATTGCCAGGCATTTCTTTTCCATCGTGGAGTAGGCCACCTCTCTCGGCAATACGGCAATAGCTTCTTGCTCAGGTACAGGATTGGATGCTCCTGGCCCACTGTATTGACCTGGCTGAGCACATCACCAAGGCCAAAGTCACTGGCGTCAGTCTGTACTACAAATGGCTGCGCAAAGTCAGCAGCTTGTAGTACTGGGGAGCTGGAGAAAGTGGTCTTGAGCACCGGAAAAGCTGTCTGGCAGGCGACTGACCAGTCTACAGTGAGCGGCATCTTTTTCTTGGTGAGGTCTGTCAGGAGCTTGGCTAGGGTTCTATAGTGTGGAACAAACCTCCGATAGCACCCAGCTGTCCCAAGGAAGGACATCACCTGTTTCTTGGTCCTGGGGGTGTGCCAGTATGTGATGGCATCCACTTTCCCAGGATCTGGCTTCAGAACCCCCTCACCTACCCTGTGACCCAGGTAGAGGACCTTGCTCATGCCCTGCTGGCACTTTCCTGGCTTGATGGTCAAACCTGCCTGGTGGATCTGCCTAAGCACCTGGGTCAGATGCTCTAGGTCAGTGATGGCAAACCTTTCTGAGACCGAGTGCCTAAACTGCAACCTAAAACCCAATTATTTATGATGAAGTGCCAACACGTGCCAGATGCCCCATCATGATCCCTTTCTTGTAGTAAGATACCCATCATGATCCCCTTCATGTAGAAATGCCCCATCATGATCCCCTTCATACAGAAATATGCCCCATCATGATCCCCTTCATGCAGAAATATGCCCCATCATGATCCCCTGCGCCCTGCTCCACGCTGATCCCTCCCTCTCCACGGCCGTCTGTGTCACTTCGCGCGCATACTGATGACGTCATGAGGCGATTTTTTGCCTACATGCGAGCGATGTATTGACTGCCGGTGGAAGGGGAGGTACTTTAGCGGCGTGTGATGCGGTGAACATGTGCGCCCTATTATACCGACATTATCTGGATCTTACCATACATATAAAAAGCCCTGGGGTTATGACATGGTGAGTCCGCTTTTTGAGAAAGCAAATCCGCGAAAGGCGCGTCATGGGGGGTCTGTTCTTGAGAGACGCACAGACTCAGCCATACAATATGGGTAAGCAAGATGAATGATATGCACTATGCACTTTATATGTGGCCACTGGTTTATATACAGAGATCTTTGGATTGATTTCAGTTTACATTGATATATTAATATGCTGGCTTCATAATTGTATAATATACCCTGGCTATATACTTGTCTGTTGCTGTCTTTCTTACCGACAGCTTATCCTTGTCACACCTCTATGTCTATTTGGGCCTTTATTATTGGCATTTTATAATGTTGTAATAAAGTATTTTGATAATTTTTGAGACAAAGTTCATGCTCCTTTCTTTCTTGTCTTAACAGTGCTTCTGGTCAGCCTGAGCCTGGGCCATATTGTCCTACATCAGCCCCGACAAGGCCGTCATTTTGTCCCGGAAGTGCACAATGTACTCAACGACCGAAACTCCAGGGGTGGCCAAGTCTCCTTTCTATGCCCATTTTACCAGAGCAAGGGGCCCTCGTACACGCCACCCATACACAAGCTCGAAGGGGGTGAACCCCGTTGAGGCCTATGGATGCTCTTGGTAGGCAAATAGTAGGTAAGGGAGGTACCGCTCCCAGTCGCTCACGTGGGAGTCAACCAACATCCTAAGCATCTGCCTGAGGGTGCCATTGAACTGCTCACACTGACCATTAGCCTGCGGATGGTACGGGCTGGCCAACAGATGTTGCAGCTGTATTTGCTTACAAAGAGACTCCATCAACTGCAACATGAACTGGGTCCCTCAGTTGGTGAGCATTTCCTGGGGAAATCCCATTCTGGAGAAAATCACCAGTGAAGCGTTGGCCACCTTGTCGGCCCGAGTGGATGACAAGGCTACCGCTTCCGGGTACTAAGTGGCATGATCCACTACTGTTAGTATGTAGCGTTTCCCGGAGCAGTTGGGAACGGACAGCGTTCCGATGAGATCCACGGCCACCCTCCAGAAAGGCTCATCAATGATGGGCAATCACACCAGTGGGGCTTTGGGGCGCCTCCCCACCTTCTCCACTCTCTGACAGGTGTCACACAAACGGCAGTATGCAGCCACATTGGCCCCCATTTTAGGCCAGTAAAAATGCTGGGCAAGCCTGGCATTGGTCTTAGTGATCCCAAAGTGTACGGCCATCGCAACCTCATGTGTGAACTGCAACAACTTCGCCCAGAACGGATAGGGTACCACTAACTGTCGGTCCCTAGGCCACGCCTCTGGTGACTCCCACTGAACCAACACCAGGTACAGCCGACCCTGGTCCCAGACCACCCGCTTGAGGTCTGAGTCGATGAAAGGCTGTGCCGCCTGCTCCTTAAGGGCCTTCAGGCTGTCGTCGACTTCCAACACTGCCTGAAACCCCTGTCTAGACATAGCCAGAATGGACAAAACTGCCACGTCTTCTGTCAGTTCCCCGGGACCAATCTCCAGGCCTCCCTCTGGCTCAGCCACCACTTGGTCGGAAGGGGGAAGGCCGTTGGACCTCCATGAGGTTCCTTGGGCTCCAGTACACCCACTCCTGGTGACAGCGGCCATGACCGCTGTAACCCTGGGTAGTTACTGCTTCTCCTCGGCTTCCACACAAGTCACCAAGTCAGTTGGTCTAACCTGGTCTCCTGGCATCTCGGGTGTGGGGACGTCCTGCCCTGGGGCCTTACCTGGAAGCTCCACCTCTCCTGAGATAGCCCCAACCTCATTGGCATGTTCCCCTTCCTGCAGCTGCACAGAATCCAGCAGTTTTGACTCATATAGTGGCCCTATAATCCCTGCAGTAGCCCTTCAAACCAACTCTGGTTCTGGCCTTGCAGTTACCTGCCCCCTACCTGTCCCTCCAGAGCACACTGTCTCATCACACCTTGGGACATTCTCACACCTTCCTGTGTCTTCTGGCTCCGTCTCATCTGTGCGCATTGCATGTGTCCTGTCAGCACAGGAGTGACTTTCTGCTCCCAACTTCCGCCTTGATGCAGAAGGGACAGGCAACACACTTACAACATTACTAACAGTAGACAAATCAAGACACAGTGGGGGACAGGACTTGGGGTCTCAGTAGCCACCTCAAATCTGTCCCAAGTAAAACATTCTCGGGAATATTCGCTGACACTCCCACCTACCTCATTCCCCTACAGTCCAGATGAACCCTGGCGACAAGCAGCGCCTGTTCAAAATGAGGGGCTGCCTTATATCTCCTAGGCTGCTCCCTCCCACACTCTGTGCCTACCCCTGGGCTTGTGCAGCCTCTCTCCTCCCATATCTGAGAATATGATTTTCTGTCCAGAACCATGGAGTCTCATAACTTTCCGCCCAAAGTTCTGAATGGAATGGAAGCAGTGCCACTGGATTCTGCTGGATTTTATCTGCGCATAGAGACTAAATATGCCTACCGTATGTAATTCCTGGTAGCTATGCTTTATAACTCAATAACGCAGAGTGCTACAGGTGGCTGCAGGGCACGTGTGTGTGGGAAGGAATGCCGATTCCGATTATGTGCTCGGCTAGTCTGAGACATATTGCATTCTGTTATTATAGGTCATTTTCCAGATTCAATATCTCAGAACCTTGCACTGGTAATCCTGGGATCTGTTGTACCATGCTGTCTCCATGTGCTTGAGTCAGACAAAGGAATCCAGTTTGGCTGGGCCTGCAGGAGAGTTCACACCCTTGTGAAAATTGGTGGGGACCGAGCTTCAAAGAGCTTGTTCCTGGAATTTAATTAAAGGAAAACATTGTATTGCTTTTTATGGCATTGGGGAATGCATGCAAAGGGAGGGGGCTGAGTGGTCTGAAGCAAGTATTTTTGAGACATACTTTATCTTGATGGGGAATTCCATCAGAAATCAAAATGATATAATTTTCCCATATCTCACAACCATCCTTTGCCTTCAAAACAGCATCAATACTTATAGGCATACTTGCACACAATTTTTGAAGGAACTCAGCAGTGAAGTTGTTCCAAACATCTTGGAGAGCTAACCACAGATCATCTGTCAAATTCTTCTATATCTTCATACATTCTCACACAGACTGGATGATGTTGAGATCAGAGCTTAGTGTGGCTGGATCATCACTTCCAAGACTCCTTGCTTTTCTCTTTGCTGAAGATATTTCTTAATGACATCAGTTGGATGTTTCAGGTCACTGTCCTGCTGCAGAATAAGTCAGATGTCTCCCATATGGTATTGCTTGATGGATAAGTATCTATCTGCCACTAAAAATTGCAATTTTTTTTTTGCAACTCCACGATGCGCAAAAATTTTGCAACTTATCTAAGCAATTTGCGCCATTGTTAAGGCGTAATCCTTTTGGTGAATCGAGTCCAGATTTCCCGTAAAGTTGAGGGATTTATCAAACCGTGGGCATTTTATTATTGGTTATGCTGCAACAACCAAGCATTTTATAAGAAATTTCTTCACTATTGCATACACTGATTTTTCTTCTCTTAGTTTATTGGGAGTAGCATTGGGGGTGCTGGTGGCATCTGACAACAAAGCAGAAAGTGAGTACATTAATGTTCGCCCCTTACACACAATGTGTAATGTGGCTCTGTCAGTGGTCACCTGCCAGCTATAAAATGGTTACCATGGACAAACTTAGCACAAGCCACTCTGCTTACCATATCCCAAGAGTTGCCCTGGTCTTTTTCCTTTGACCCCTGAACAGGGATCTTGACTTAAACAAGGCCTCCTTACCTGGGACAATGGAATGGCTGTTGTTCGGAGGGGCAGGCTTGAAGGAGTAGTCAGGTAGTCAGGGGACAACCAAGAGGGCAGTGTAAGGAGGTGAGGGGACCCTCGTCTGCCCCTTCTCTCCCATGTGCTGGGCCTGTGCACTTTATGCAGCACCCGGATGGTGTACCTGTATATTAATGTTCTGTGTTTGCAATGTTTCATATGTGTGTTAATGTAATGTGTGATGTCCCCTTTATTCTGCACTGCCTGAACTTGAATTGTATTAATGTTATGCTGTGTTTGTTATGCACATGTTAGAGGCAGGGTCAGAAGGGGTTATTTGAGTGGGCTGGACTAGCAGCCAGTAAAGGCGGCAGGAAACTCCTGCTTCTAGTCAGTGCCCTGTGCACGCCTGCCCTGGGAAGGCGCTCAGCAGTGATCAGGAGCTTGCCGGACCCCTGGAGGGGACAGAGATTGCTGCCCCAGACCCACGGGCAGTGAAGTGGGCACAGGACTGCAAGGTGGCCCGTCAAGGACTAGAAGTGTCCCAGAATTGGATTGGGGACTGTTTCTGTGGACTGTCACTGTGAACTGCCACTGTTGCTGCCGACATTACTGCCGCTGATATGGTGGTGAAGATTGATAGGGAAAGAGCAGGACGTTTTTTCAGATTTGCTACAACTACTTTTTCTACCCTTTTTCTACCTCGTTTCATTATAATAAATAGTTTTCCCTGTTGGATTATAATGGTGTCCCTGGATCCTATTTGCCTGTGCTGTTTGGTTAGTGGACTCTGTTCGTGGACTGTAGCTTTAAGTGACTTGGCCATAACTACCACCCTGTGCCACCTTGTTACAGCAGGAAAAGAACAAAATCAGCGAACCCATACTGTCAGTCTCGACGGCACTGAAGGTCCCAGCCACCCTAAACTGTTGTGTTTAGGTAGCTGAGGAGAAAAAGCAAAAATAGTAATACACCAGAGAGGCTGGAACCTATTGGATTGCAGTAACCTGAACAAACCACACAACTAGAGGTAGCCGTGGAGCGTTCCTACGTTGATCCTAGATGCCTCGTCACAGCCTGAGAGATAACTACACCTAAACACAGAAAGAGGAAAGCTATCTGCCCCGGAGCAGATCCCCAAAGAAAATAGGAAGCCCCCAAACATGTAATGGTGGCTAGACAAGAAGAAGCACGGACACAGACAGAAAATAGAATGAGCAAACGCTGGGGCCCAATCTGTCTAGACAGAAAAGTATAGGAAAAGATTCTCACTGCAACCCAATCTGTCTAGATAGAAAAGTACAGGAAAAGATTCTCACTGCAATCCAAAAAAACCCCTAAAAAATACCAACTCTTCTGATTGCAAAAACACCTGAGATCACACGATCTCTACGACCTAAATCAGATCTCTGGTGTAACAAAACTAAGCTGCAGCCACTGAAAAAACAGGAAAAAGCAAATGAACAAATAACAGTGGCTACAGATAATCTGAGAGGAGCACAGGCCCCCAGGAGGGGACCCAGCTGACCTCCACAGAAGTGCAGGGAACTATGCAAAAAGCAAGCACAAAGATAAAAGCAGAAAATATCTTATCTGAAAGCAGAAGATGGAGGCAAGACTCAGCAAACTTCTAAATGAACCAGGAACCACAATTGAGACAAGAACAATTGATCACCGGCGACTATCATGGGAGGGAACCTCCCTTATATCAGTCCAGTCTGTGATCCAAGATTGCCATTCCTTGCTGTGAGGTTCAGTACTGTCTGCAACCACCAGAGGGAGCCTCTGCTCAGAAACCATCTCCAGCACATTCATAACACTAAATTTAATATATGGGCAATGCCTGCACCATCAAAAGCCCCTGGTTCCAATGTCTCTTCTATCACCAGCTCCACAGAATGAATATGGTGGCGTCTGGTGACAGAAGCAGACGTCCCAGGAGCAGATCCTGGAGATGGAGATGTGACAGAATGTGACATCAGAAAAATCATGTTTTTAATATTAAATTACTTTTTGTTTTGTCGATTATGCTTTTTCAATTTTCCATATCAGTTTTCTGTATTTAAAAAGAAAACAAAGAAAGAAACAAACAGAAATCTTGCAATTTTCACTCTGACCACTAGGCCTTATGATACATTCTTATTTCCTGATCTGTACAGATCATTTTTAAGCAGCCTCATTATCACCACATACAGGATTACATTGAAATGTAACACCTCTATATAGAGTAGATCATTGGCAAAAGATCCATCAATTACTACAGGTGATGTCACACCTGGGACTACTGGTGATGTTACTGGGGACTAGTGACTTTGCAAGATTTATTACAGCAGCTTGTCAGGAGCTGAGAAGGAGGGATATGGTGGTGACCATGTAAATTCTGTATGGAAATTAATGAACTGGAGAGAGGTGGCTGGTATGTTAGGAGTTAACTTCTCTCTTGAATGTAATTACTGGTAGCTGATGTTTATGGAAACCTTCTGTACTCTATGAAAGATAAAAGCTCACAGCAGGAAAATGACAGCAGATAGAGAAAGCAAGTCAATTGCAAACTTTGTTATTTTCTATTATTATTAAAGCAATTTATTAACTTGCGAATACCCCTTTAATGCACACATGTTGGGAGAAGCTGAGTACTGTACTCTGGGCAGCAGGAAGCTGCATGTCACAAGAATCATGCAAATAGCTCACTACAAGAAATGCAACATCAGCAGTAGTTTATATACTTACTTTATCTTCTCCCTGTACAAATGACCTTTGCCCTGATGAAAGCATACCTAAAAGGATCCCCAGTAGCAGTCAATGAGTCAGAGCCAGACTATTGAAGCCTATTTCCATGTGACTTAGGGCCCAGTCTCACATAGCGAGATCGCTAGCGAGATCGCTGCTGAGTCACAAGTTTTGTGACGCAACAGCGATCTCAGCAGCGATCTCGCTATGTCTGACACATACCAGCGATCGGGCCCCTGCTGTGAATCGCTGGTCGTGTCAGAAATGCCTGGACTTTTTTTTGATCGCTGGTCTCCCGCTGGCCAGCATGCATCGCTGCGTGTGGCAGGCAGGAGACCAGTGATCAGCTGGTAACCAAGGTACACATCGTGTTTCCAGGCGTGGGGCTGTGCCTGGAAACCCGATGTGTACATTGGATACCAGCGCGCTGCTGCAGGGGAGCTGGCAACCAAGGTACACATCGGGTTTCCAGGCACCGCGCAGCGCCTGGAAACCCGATGTGTATCTTGGTTACCAGCTCACTGCATCAGTGGGCTGGTATCCAATGTACACTGCGGGTAACTAAGCGACATTACCCGCAGTGTCGCTGTCTTGATCGCTACCTGAGCTGCCTGTTTGGCAGCTCAGCAGCGATCATGTAGCGACACACCAGCGATCCTGACAAGTTCATATCGTTGTCCGGATCGCTGGTGCATCGCTATGTGAGACGGGGCCCTTACTGTACAGAACAGGGAGTGTGAGTCTAGTATTAGACCTAGTGGACAATGTAAAAATGCAAGATTTCTGAATTTATTTTTATATAGCCTGTGATATGAAAAGTTGAAAAATATACAATAAAAAATACATTAAAAATAAAAACAAGATTTAAATAATTGGTTATTTCCAGCTGAAACAATCCCTTTAAATTAAATATGACCCCCCAAAACTACCAAAACCTGCCCTATTTCAGGACTTTAGTATCTACACTTATGTGCAAGCAGATTTCTAAAATAAGAATGTTTAATCTCAGAATCTGTAATCTCAGGAAACTTGCTAAGGAATGTAACCCAAGTTAGAGAGAGTTAATCCAATCTGTACCATGAAAATATAAAGGAAGTGATCAAGTTACTGTATTTTCAATGCACTGATTTTTGATATCCATCTCCAAATGGTACTGTGCATCTTACATGAAGTTCCTTGCGCTGCCCAGATGTTCCCTTGTGGCATGAGTCCAGGTCAATAGCCGAACACCCGTACCTTTCTACAACTTGTTTGCACTTTGCTCCTGCCAAGTGGGATCATTAGTGTGCTGGACTCAAAAGTTGTTCAACACACACACACGAAAAAAGTTTGCTGTGTCTGTGTCAATAATGACTTTGTATCCTTGGAATCTTCCAGTGCAGCTGTTCTATGAGTTTGGAGTGAAATAATATATTCCTCTGACTTTATCTGGGCCAGCAATACATTGTACTCTGGCAGGAAAATGAAATCAAATAATAAGTGTATACAGTCCATGTAAGCGTGCCATAAGTTATATGACTCCATTCCCGGAAGGACTCTAAAGTGTAGCCCTTCACAGTCCCACGGAGAATAACCTCAAGTGACCATGAAAGGCAACATGTATATTTTATTGTTTCAAAGTACAGCGACTACTAGTGATGAGCGAACATACTCGAATAAGGTGTTATCTGAGCGTGCGCTGGTGCTGAGTGTCTTCGGTGTACTCAAAAAATATGTTTGCGTCCCCCCACCTGCATGTCTCGCTGCTGTTCAACACATGCAACTATCACCTGTTTGTTAGGCAATCCCTGCATGTGTTGCAGCTGTGAGACATGCAGCCGTGGGGACTCGACTATATTTTTCGAGCACGCCAAAGACACACAGTTAGCACCCAAGCATGCTCGGATAACTCCTTATCGGAGCACGTTTGCTGATCACTAGTGACTGCCTAAGGAACCTGTGTCAATTCTTACAGTTGATATATAGTTATAAAGATTTCATATTTTTCCATTTTTCCTGTAGGGTGAATAATGTGAGTAAAGCGATTAGTATATAAACTACAGCTGTTTTTTCATTTATTGTAGTCAGCTATTTGCATGATTCTTGTGACATAGAATCATAGAATCATAGAATCATAGAATGGTAGAGTT
>VIAB01022774.1:14259-34239 GCA_009801035.1 Oophaga pumilio | reverse complement strand
TTCAATAAACTGCTCTTTCAGGACTTCATCTGTAAATCTGGCCTACTGGGATTCCACGTGTAATATGGCTCTCAAATGAGGAGCCCCAATTTCCTACCGCCTCTCACCACTGGAACAGCTCGTAACTCCCTGTTTTCAGTCTCACGCCATCTCCAACTGCCACTTGTTTCAAATCAGAAAAACAAGTTGCAATGCCCAACTAAGGCAGCAGAGGGCAGCATAGTACTACTAGTGGTAATACCAAAACAAGGCAGGAGAGGGCAGCATAATATAAATTTACCTCCTCCCAAGGCAAAACAAGGAGCCGGTATCACAATTGAAATCATGTAAGAAATAGAGCACACTTACCATATAACATATGACATACATTAATAATGTTTTTTCTGGTCACCACACTAGCACCAATTGCGAGCGTTTAACCCCTGTGATGACGATGTCAATAGGGTCAGCTACATCCTGGGGCATGACAGATGGAGGGAGCTCCCTCTGTGCTTCCATCGGCACAATGCGATGCGATCGCGTTATGCGAGTGGTCTCCAAAATGACTCTGGGCAGAAAGATAGCCAGGTCACCCAGGGACGGTGGCCTGTCAGCTCATGCTCAGAGCACAAGCTGACATGCTGCCTCCCTGCATGTCAGACGCTGATCTAATGCTCTGCAGTCCAGAAGCATTACAAAGTATTAGATCAACTATCAGTCACTGTAAAGTTGAAGTCCCATCCTGGGACAATGTTAAAAAGTTAACAAATAAAAATATTTAAAAACAAAATCACAAAATAAAGAACAAAAATTGAAAAAATGCTAATCCAATAAATACTTTTATTTATATAAAAAAAGTACACATATTTGGTATCTCCGTGTCCGGAACGACCCAACCTATAACGTTTCCCACTAGATAACCCCTTCAGAGAACACCGTTAAAAAAATAAATAAAAAACGAGGCAAAAAATGATGCTATATCATCATACCGCTTAACAAAAAGTGGAATAAATCACAATCAAAAAGTCAAATGTAAATAAAAATGTTATCTCTGAAAACATCATCATGTCCCGCAAAAATGAGCTGCCATACAGCTCCATCAGCAGTAGAGCGGGCGTTAGGCTGGACGATTCCTGGTACAAGTAGTTCCAGCTAGCGGACTTGGGCGCCTGCCGACCCCCCGTTTCCCCACATTATAGCTTTCAGAATAAAAAGTGATGCAAAAATAATTATTTTTTCTATAAAATAGTTTTTATTGTGTAAAAATGCCTAAATGTGATATCGCTGTAATTGTACTGGCCCGAAGAATAAAGCTGCCTTTTCAATTTTACCACACACGGAGTGGCATAAAAAAACAAACAAAAAACAATTCCTGAATTGCTGGTTTTTGTTCATTCTGCTTCACAAAATTACGAATCGAAAGCGATCAAAAAATGTCATGTGCCCAAAAATGATACCAAGAAAAACGTCAACTTGTCTCACAAAAAACAAGCCCTCACATGACTGTCAGCTGAAATATGGAAAAATTATAGCTATCAAAATATGGTGATACAAGTTTTTGCAAAAAGAAGCATCTTTTAGTGTTATGACAGCAACCGAACAGCAAAACCTCATCTGGTATCACTGTAATCACACCGACCCGAAGAATAAAGTCATATAATCTCTTATACCACATGAAGAATGCCACAAAAAGTAAATACAACAAATTCTTCACTTGCTGTTGATATATTCATTCTGCCTTCCAAAGATCGCAGTAAAGCTTGGCTCACATTTATCCTGTGCCCTGCGCTGAGCGCTCACACTGGGGTTCCCATGTAAATATCTGAAATATGTGATTCAGACGGAACCCCCGATGGAAGATTCCCTATAATGAGGCGGATGGAGGCACTGTGGATGCCGTCGGGCCACCTATGATCCGGCGGTATCTGTCTTTTTTAGAAATGCATAACAGCATGGTCCGCCACAGTTTTTTGCACCTCTGAAAAGAATGACACTTCTGAGGCCAGATGAAGTCCAGAGTAACTTTGCTGCCACATTATAGTGAATGGATCCCTCAGGGGTTTCATCTAAATCATGTCACTCAGAAATTTAATGTAAACCCCGATGTGAGTGCTCAGCGTAGAGCGCTGGATAAATTTAATCCCAAATGTTTTGTAAAATGTTCCCAACAAAAGCTTCAACTCAATCCACAAAAAAAGCAAGTCACCGATCAGCCCCGTCATCTGTTAACGGAAACCTCAATAGAAATTCAGCAAATTCTGCACTCCCCAATCCAAATGCCCCCCTCCCTTCTGAGCCCCAGTGTACCCAAACCACTTTTAGCATCTACATGTTTGGCATTTCTGTAGCTATGACAGCCCACCTAATTTACAGGTGCGTGTCTCCAGAAGCATGAACTTGGCATCACAATGTACTGGTCACTACAGCGTACTGGTCACTACAATGGCAGTTTGCAATTTTCACTCAGCAACATCCACTGCTGCGTGTTTCTGGAAAACACCCATGGAGTCAAAATCGTATATAAATTCCAAAAGGGATATAATTAGCAAAATGGGGTCACTTGAGGGGGAGGGATTCTGCTCTTCTAGCACTTAGGGGCTCTGTATATGGAGTCTACAAACTATTCTAGCAAAAACAGCACTCAAGGAGGAAAACAGCACTCCATCCCTCTCGAGTCTCACCGTCTAGCTAAATAGTACTGTGCAGGCACATATGGGGTATTTCCACATTCAACAGAAATTGTGGGACAAATTTTTGTGCCCTTTTTACCCATTTCCCAGTGTAAAAAATGTAAAATCTGGTGCTAAAACTAAATTTTGGTGGTAAAAATGTAATTATTTTTTTTCACTGTCCAATGGAATACAATTCTGTGACATACCTGTGTTGTTAATATGATCACTGCACCCGTAGATGAATTGAGAGGTGTAGTTTGTAGAACGGCTTCACTTATGTGGGGGTTCTGCTGTTCTGCTGTTCTGGCACCTCGTGGGCTCTACCAATGTGACATGGCACCCCCAAAACAGTCCAGCAAAATCTGAACTCTAATATGGCCCATCTTCCCTTCTGAGCTTTGCACTATGCCTCAAAAGTAATTTTCAACAACATATGGAGTATTGTTGTACTATGGAGAAATTGCACAAATTTTGGGTTTCATTTTTCCATGTTAGAATTTTTTTTCATTGCTCACACTTTATAAACTGTGAAGCACCTGGGGGTTTGAGGTGCTCACAACACATCTAGATAAGTTCCGGAGGGGTCTAATTTTCAAAATGGGGCCATTTGTGGGAGATTTACACTGTTTAGGCATATCAAGGGCTTGTAAGGAGAAGGAACGGACAACACGTGCCAAGGCCTTGGCGCCATAGTTTAAACCTAGGATTCCATACGCTCGATGTCATTGGACTGATAAGTCTATTGTTATTGAACTCTATTTTAAATCCCCTATTCCTGTGTTATCTCACTCTGCATATTTGTTACATTCCTGTTTCACCTTTATTCTACCCTGTGCAGAGTATTCCCTGTTAAAGTAAATTCTACGTTAACCCTTGTTCTGCCTCCTTCTGTTACTGCATCTTGGTACCTGTTCACATTTAACATAGTGCTGCCGTATGCAGTCCACCAGCACGGAGGCGGCACATCAAGCAGTTGGAAAGGGCCCCAAGTCCAGTATATCCTTGGGTGCAATGTTAAACAACCTTCTGAAATTTAATGGGAATAACACTATGTTATGGAGCTGGACTGAGCGTATTAGGGGAATGATGAGAATGCACTCCATGATCCCCACCTTGCAGGCGTAGGTCACAATGATGGCTTTAGACGGAGAGGCAACAGAATGTCATGCTACGACCCCCCGGAGAGCGGGACACATTTGACAAAGTACTGCCCATACTGGAGGAGACACATAGGTACCTCACAGATGTAGGGGAGCTGCACATTTGGTTGTTTAGCAGGGTTCAAAGAGAGGGGGAGAGTGTGACTCAGTACATGAATGTGCTACAGGAAATCCACACAACAATCATCAGAAAAGATGGCGTAGGCATAGGGTCTACTGACATAATGTTACGGGACCAGTTGGTGACTGGATTGGGAGACACGCTGCTGAAACAGGCCCTGCGAGAGCGCTTGCGAGTAAATCCGCACATGACCTTTTCAGAAGTTGGGAGTGAGGCACGTGCACTCGAGCAGGAGCAGGGGGTGACAGTCCTGGCGGTGAAGATCCAAGTGGGGAGGCATCTGTAAACCTGATTACCAAGCCAAGTTGGGTAGAAGATTTTCTGAAGGAGATTCAGGTCATACGGGAAGATCTGAAGGATACCAAGCAGAAGATAGCGGCCTCATTTAACTCACCAGGGAGCAGAACTGCCTTAGAATCATGGCGGGTCATGAGAACGCCTCGTCGGGAAGAACTTCCTACATGCTATATCTGTGGTGAAATGAGACATGTAGCTCGAGGGTGTGCGTGGCAAGCACAGCCTCTTCAGCGCCGTCTGTTAAACTGGGAGTCTCCGAGGCTGTGCGAGATTCATACCCGCTTCCACGAAGAGTCACTGCCTGCACTGGGAAGCGCTAAGACGGCCTTCATATTGCCTATGGGCTTGTCCGGGTTCAACCGGATGCCGTTTGGTCTCGCTAATGATCCTTGTACTTTTCAGCGTCTAATGGAAAGGTGATTTGAACTTCGAAGCCACTCTCATCTACTTGGACAATATAATCGTGTATGCCGCCACGTTCGAGGAACACTTACAGTGACTAGAACAAGTATTGAGCCGGCTTCAGAGACATGGCTTAAAAAATGAAAACCCCCAAGTGTCATCTGTTTTGCACTCAGATTGAGTGTCTAGGACACGTAGTCTCTGCTGAAGGAGTAAGACCTTCCCATGAGAAAATTGCAGCAGCAGCACAGGATTGGTCCATCCCGAAGACCGTGAAAAAGTTTTGAGTCTTTTTGGAACTAACTGGAGACTATCGCCGTTTTGTAAAGAACTTCAGTCGCATCGTAACTCCACTGTTAGAACTGCTAAAAGGGGTGCCATACGGTGCAAAAGACAGGACAATTCAGTGGGGAGTTTACCAGGAGAAAGCGTTTCAAGCTTTGAAAGTGTCCTTGACTGAAGCACCGGTCCTAGCCTTCGCTGACTTCTCTCAACCATTCATTCTCCATGCTGATGGGAGCCTGCATGGATTCGGAGCCGTATTATCTCAGATTAAAGGCGGAAAAGAGCGGGTGATTGCCTACGCGAGCCGTTCTCTCCATGACTCCGAACGGAACCCGGACAACTACAGTTCGTTCAAGCTGGAGCTGTTGGCATTAGTGTGGGCCATGACAGAGAAGTTCGCGGAATACTTGTATGGTTCTGAAGTCCTGGTACGCACCAATAACAATCCACTGACCCACCTGGAAAATGCAAAATTGGAAGCTCTGGAGCAGCGCTGGGTGGCTCGAATGGCCATATACAGGTATAGAATTGCCTAAAAATACTCATGCAGATGCACTATCCAGGGTGACACACAAGAAACCTGGTTCCAACTGGGATGAAGAGCTGGAGGCCGAAGAAGTTCTCGAGTTCCGTAATTCTGCCAGCAGTGTCCCAGGAAAATCTGTTGGGGCAGCCCTGTGATGAGTGGGTACGAGTTCAACAGGAAGACAAAGAACTCGCGCAGATAAGACATGGGTCATCCTTAAACAATTGCCACACCAAAGTGAGAGAGAGGCCCTGTCTCCTGGGGCTCTACAGATCCTTCGGCAATGGGAAAGACTACAACTGAGGAATGGACTGTTGTATCGAAAGATCCAATTGCAATGGGCCCTGACTGTCACTTGGCAAATGGTGATTCCCGAAATGTTGTTGCATAAGGTGGCTACAGAGGCATATGAGAGTGGAGCTCACTTTGGTCAGGAAAAGACTTTTTTCAGTGGCTGCAAGGATTAGTTTATCACTCCATGCTAAAGTCCGTGGTAGAGGAAGTATGCTGTCTCTGTAGAAGTTGTGAACTGGCCAAGCCTTCAGAACAGAGAGCTCCCCTGCAAACTATTGTGACCTCGGCTCCTTTAGAAGTTTTGATGATCAATTACTTGACAATAGGTCCAGCACATCAAGGTTATGAACATTGTTTAATCATGATAGACCATTTCACTAAGTTCGCCATTGTAACACCAACACGGGATCAAAAAGCTGAATCAGCAGCGCATGCCATCTGTAATAGCTTCATCCAAGTGTAATGATGTCCAAAATGGATCCACTCCGACCAAGGTGCCTGCTTTCTGGGGCGAGTGATGGAGGAACTATACCGTTTGTACCAAGTCGGGAAATCTCGGACGACGCCCTACCACCCCCAAGGGAATGGGGCTTGTGAGAGGTTTAATCATATTTTCATCCAGATGTTAAGGACATTAGAGGAAGATCGTAAGGTTCGGTGGCCAGAATTTGTAGCAGAATTGGTGTGGGTATACAACAACCGTGTACACCGCACCACAGGATACACCCCCTACACCTTGCTGTTTGGCAGGCCTGGGAAAGAGATCACAGAGCTGGAACTAGACCCAGGGGAGGACTACCCACGGACGGGGGTGTCCACCAGGGTCTGAGAACATCATCATCGGTTGCAGACTCTACATCATCTGGTGCTAGGTTGCAAGAACTGGAGCATCCAGGGGCAACCCCTCTGCAGGCCAGGGACAGCTCTGCAGGCCAACGGCCAAAAATCGAGTGTTGTGAGAGACAAGCGTCCTCGAGATAAACTAGAGTGTTGGTGTGAGAAGACACCGTATCTGATGAAGCGATGAATCAACTCTGAGGGACCCGTCTATGAAGTTCAATCTGAAGAAGAAAATGTCCCTACTCAGGTTGTACATTGAAACATGCTACATCCCTGCATGTCAAGAGACCCTGTACGAGAAGAAGAGAAACCTAGTGCTCCTGAGAACCTTCCTGTAGTCATTGCTGATTGTGAAGAAGAAGAATGTCCCGAACCATCACGGGTAGGCCCAGAAGAAGAGCAGATACCTGAGGCCCCTGGGGCTCCTGAGATTCCTGAAATGCTTGTTTCACCTGAACTGGGCACTTCCCTGCCCCCGTCAGTCCAACCTGACTCAGCTACTCAACTTGATTCTACAGTCCCAACTGAGTTACGACGTTCTGAGCGTTCGACAGCCGGAAAACCGCCAAATTGTTATGATCAAGATCACTTTGTCTGGCAGCAAATTATCCAAGGAATAGGAGAATGTCAACGCATATTTCAAGAATTCCTCCCATGGAATGGCAAGCCCAAAGAGAGGGGAAATGTAAGGAGAAGGACCGGACTGGAGATACCTCTTCCGTAATGGGTCCGGAACTGCCAGGGCTGTCACCCATGTTGCACGGGGGGAAAGAGTAAAATCCCAGACCGACCTTTGCACCCAGGGACGGGGAGCATGGCTAGGCTTAAAAAGCTGCAGTGCGCGGGAAGCGAGTTGGCAGGAACACACGCCACGCAGAGGGACAGTATTGGTGCTCCGTCCTCAGAGCAGCGAGATGGAGCAGGTCCACGTCATAGGGACGCAGTATTCTCCTGCTCAGATGGTCGGCAGAGACTTGCAAAGTGCCCGCTGACACCCTTGACCGGGAGTAACAAAATTCCCAGGCAGAAACTTAATGCGCGCGTGCCGAGATGGAGAAATCGGGGGACCTGCTGTGTCCCTACCTACCCGCATACAGCTGCCGAGCAACGTTATGCTCCGGCAGTGGCAAACAGTGTTCCTGTATTGCCTTCCCCGGACTCAGGACTCCCTGCAAGTCATTGAGGACTCACTGCCGCCGGGAACCAGATCCTCATCTTCAGGACCACGCTGGACCCCTCACGCGCCACGGCCTTGGTGCCATCGTTTAAACCGAGGATTCCACACTCTGGATGTCGTCGGACTGATAAGTCTGTTGTTATTGAACTCTCCTTTAAATCCCCTATTCCTGTGTTATCTCACTCTGTATGTTCGTTACATTCCTGTTTTACCTTTAATCTCTCCCTGCAGTATTCCCTGTTAAAGTAAATTCTACTTTAACCCTTGCTCTGCCTCCTTCCGTTACTGCATCTTGGTACCTGCTCACAGGCTCTCCAAACATGACCTGGTGTCCGCTACTGATTCCAGCAAATTTTCCATTCAAAAAGTCAAATGGCGCTCCGAGCCCTGCCTTGTGCCAAAACAGTAGTTTTCCCCCACATATGGGTATCGACGTACTCAGGAGAGATTTCACAACAAATTGTATGGCATAGTTTATCCTGTAACATTTGTAAAAATGCCACATTTGAGACTAAAAACCATTTTTGTGTTATAAACTTCTGTGAAGCAGCTGGGAGTGTAAGGTGCTCACCATATGAGGTAAAGGCGTACTCAAGAGAAATTGCACAACAAATTTTGGGGTCCATTTTTTATTGTTACCCTTGTGAAAATAAAAAAAATTGGGTCTAAAGTAAAATTATTATGAAAAAAGTTAAAATTAATTTTTTTCGTTCCACATTCCATTATTTCTTGTGGAGCACCTGAAGGGTTAATAAACTGTTTTAATGTGGTTTTGAACACCTTGAGGGGTGTAGTTTTTAGAATTGTGTACTTGTGGGTGTTTTCTGTCATATAGGCCACTCAAAGTCATTTCAAATGTGATATGGTCCCTAAAAAAATGGTTTTGGACATTTTGTTGGAAAAATTAGAACTCGCTGGTCAACTTTTAACCCTTATAACTTACTAAAAAATATATGTTTTAAAAATGTTGCCAATGTAAAGTAGACATGTGGGAAATGTTATTTACTAACTATTTTGTGTGACATAACTTTCTCATTTCAGGGCATAAAAACTAAAAGTTTGAAAATTGCTAAATTTTCCAAATTTTCTCCAAATTTCCAATATTTTCTAAAATAAATGGTAGGCATAGTGAATACATTTTACCACTTTCATGGAGTACAATATGTCATGAGAAAACAAGTTCAGAATCAGTGGGATTCGTTGAAGCGTTCCAGAGTTATGACGACATAAAGTGACAGTGGTCAGAATTGTAAAATTTGGCCTGATCAGGAAGGTGAAAACAGTCTTGGGGGTGAATGGGTTAATATGGTGGAGACTTAGATTACAAACTTAAGACAAAGCACTTTATAATGTTCACAAATAGCAATTTAGTTCATGAATTGGATTATTTAATAGACAATTCTACATTCGAAAATATTTATCCCCTATATTTATATTCCATTACTTTTCTTTCCTTTTTCTGCCCACTCACAGCTCTTTGGCTTTGTGTATGCCTGTTATGTCAGCAAAGTTTTTATGGATGAAGAAGACAGCTGTGAGTATTAATTATAAAGTTCCTTCATAATATATAAGAAGATTTGTCCATTTGTCCAATTGGAACAGAGGGGGAAATGTTAGCATGTGATAATTTCATACTCAGAAAAGCCAAGCATTGTATATCAGTAAAGAGATTGGGATTCTCTGAAATGTGATTACAGACAACAATGAATAGTGGTTACGTTTGTGCTCAAAAGCCATAGTGTGCCTAAATAAAACCATCAAAAAATGCGTAGAAGGTACAGCAATACAGTGTATAGATGATACCACCTTTTATGAGGCTTGAATAGGCCTATTAAGAAACAAGCGGATCCCCAGGTGGGACCACATGATGGAGTGTGCCCCCACGCACCTATATGAGTAGTTATTGACACAATAGACTTGAATCACTATATACAGACAGAGACAGTCATCCATTTGTCAAAATATCCCATTTATTAATCTATAGAAACAGGTAAATTTGAGAATGAAAATAATGTAATATTTGTAGGTAGTTGAACAGTGGGCCCCCAGAGTCAATGTTATTGTTGGGCCCTTTTCCCCCTAGTCCAACACTGCCATATTATATTTAAATAATACTCTATACAGTGCATTCAAAATTCTGTCATATTGCTCATAAATTATACTTACATTAAGTGAACAAATGAAGCTTCATTACAAACACATGACACACATGACACACATTCGTTCACATATTATTATATCTGAACAGGATGGTGGCTTGAATTGCAGTCAAAAAGGTTGTGGCTACTGTGGGACAACAAGAATATAATCACTAGTCCAGGTTGACCTAGGAGTCTGCACTATAACAGTGCCCACAATAGGTCTTTCTTATAGAGCAAGAACCATGTTGCCCATAGTTCTCTCTGAGTGTGAAGGTACCTGAGGATACAGCAGGATGTGGGTGGCATGGGTCTCCTTCTCATGGTAGTCACACTATGCACAATCTGATTTCTGGTCCCCTGAGGAGAACTTAGTTGTATCCTTGAAGCTAACAATATGGGATGCTAAGGCACATAAGTAACTGTACATATCTACATAACCTAGGAACCAAAAAGATCTTTGGCTATAAATATTGAAGACAATCTAAAAGAATAATAAATAAAAACACTCCAAAAGATGAAACGCAAAATAAATGAGAATATGTGAAGTACAGTTAGGAAATCTTACAGGTTTAAAATGCTTATTACATTAGTTACATAACAATACCATTATGTTATCTGTACTTAATAAAATGATTGCAATATGCTGTTATGTAAAATACATATTCTGTTTCTATTCAGTTGATTTCATTGGCTCCTATGATTCCTACGGATATCAGGCTCCCATGAAGACATCGCATCTCCAGTTGCAGCCCCTGTACAAGTACGTTTGTCACTTATGCTTCATATAAAAATAATTAGAGAGATATTTTGTTAGTTACTAATCATTCAATAAGCCTTGCTCCAGCACTGACGTGCAACACTCATGTCCACCAGCAAAACAAGGGGAGAAGCCACACAGCAGCATTATAGAAAATGATGTGGGTGTCCTAAAAATGTGACTACTCCACTCCCATGGTGACATTTATTGATATTCTACTTGACAGGCTGCAATCAGACTTCACTATGATCAATCATCTAAATTAAAGAATACAAGTTTGGTAAAGTTAGTCGTAATAATGAAAAAAGTTTCCTTCCTGTAACTCCACCATACCACCGTCTTCATGAGGAGGCATGTTGGAGCCAGATAGTCCTGATCCATCAAGAAGTGCCCGCCTCGTCGTGAATCAGGAGCATCTGACGAGCGGCAGGTGCATCTGTGCGTCGTGCTAGAAATCTCACACTGGTCCCTGACTGTTGTAAGATTTCTGCTATAAATAATGCCAAAGTTTATCATGAATTAGACAGGCCGTGGCATCATGCTACCATCGTGCCCTAACCCCGTCCATTTTGGCATAGCTGAGAGTAGCTATACGTAAAAACGCCAAAAGGCAAGACATTTTTGCACAACTCCGAGTTGTTTCTTTTCAAAGAAATTTACACCAGAATTCTGTGGAAAATGCCTTAATGAATCGGGGTCTATGTTTTGTTTGACTGCCAGACATATTCAGTTCTGCCTCAGATCTTGCCTCAGATCCTGCCTCATATATTGCCTCAGTCCTGCCTCAGATCCTGCCTCATATATTGCCTCAGTCCTGCCTCAGATCCTGCCTTGATCCTGCCTCATGTCTTGCCTTAGTCCTGCCTCAGATCCTGCCTCGATCCTGCCTCATATCTTGCCTCAGTCCTGCCTCAGATCCTGCCTCGATCCTGCCTCATGTCTTGCCGCAGTCCTGCCTCAGATCCTGCCTCGATCCTGCCTCATATCTTGCCTCAGTCCTGCCTCGATCCTGCCTCATATCTTGCCTCAGTCCTGCCTCAGTCCTACTTCAGACCTTGCCTCAGATGCTTTTCATCTCATGCATTTTACTATACACGTTCCTACACTGTAGCACTGAACCTGTATGGCTCTATATTGGAGCATGTCATATTTTCCTGTATTTATCTGGCAGCAGAAAATGGTGCAGAAGGTGGCTGTTATGTAGAGCAGAGCCATACCATGCCTGTGTGAATGAACTCCAAGACAAAGCTCAGCCAGCACTCTCTTTTCTACTCATGTGACATAACTCATTCTAGTAATTGTATGCTGATATGGTGAACATTGTATTTCCACTAAAAACATTTATTTTGTTTTCTTTTGCAGGCCTGGCTAGACCTACTCCAACAGTCTTCATTCACCACATGTTACCTAGTCGAAGCCCTTTTCGTATCTCTTCACATTTCATTTATTTCCCCACTTAAATTCTTGATCAGTGGTCGAAATGCCTTAAAACACCATAACGCAGCAGTAGTATTGTTCAGGTGTCTGGACTAGATGCCTGCATTTAGCATTGCAACTGTGTTTTTAATTATGGATGGCACAATCTGCCAGTACAGTGGTATGACCCCATCATAACTGATCTCTGGAGAGTAGTGGTAGTGATGTCTGCCCCACAGATTAGGTAGATAATACAAGATTATTTGTTAGTAAAAACCACAAATAATAGACCACTTTTAGGCTAGAATAAAGAGGGGTTTTGATTTTTAGGTTTTTGGATTTTTTTTCCATTCTGAAGGAATGATAAACCTCCCAAACAAGACAATAATAAGGGATTGTCGTTTTTTAAGTGTCCATAAGCACATTGAAATCATTTAAGTATACCAAGTGTCACTTAACTTCAGAATAGGTGTAGCAATGTCTAGAACAGGAGACTTTACATGAAAACATATGTAGTCATAGCACTTATATGAGAATCAATAGAGAAGCTCCTAGGAATGTTTCTGAAGCACGAATAATGAATTTTATTCACTGCTGACTATTTGGCTGTATTCCTTTACATACAAACTGTCTTAGCCCCAATGTTCTTTCTTGTATACAGTATGTCAGTCTGTACGACCATCTGATGCACCGATTGTAGAACAGTGTGAGCTATGGAAAGCATTTCTGCACTTTTACATCCATTGGAATTGACAGATCCATCTAAATTGCCAACAGGCTTTGTATTAAAAAATATCCTACCGTTTTGTATATTCTCTTCCTATGTAGACCTGTGTGTCTCCTCTAATACATTTTGAAACCAAAAAAGGGAGCAGATGGGAGAAAGTGACATACAACTCAAGGGGAAACAACAAACAGAATTAATGAGAGTCTGTTAGCACAAAATGACTTGTCAAACCAAGCACAGATGTTCGGTGCACCCTTGATATGGTCAAGCTATTCAGTGCGCCTTCCCACCTACTTGTCTAACATCTATCTTCACCATTCCTGTAAAGTCAGAGCTGTCAGTCAAGGAAGAAGGGGCAGAGAAGGCAACAGGTAGATGGGATGGTGCACCAAGCTCCTGTCTTTGGTTTGAACAGTCATTTTGTGTTGACAGATTTCCTTTAATTTGTAATATGTAGCCATAGAAACAAATAAGTCTGCATAAAAGCTGTATACCCAAAACGGAAGGATTCAGTTTACATTCAAAATATTTGCAAAATCGCTTACATTTTTTAAAAGCAACGGAGCAAATAAAAATGGATGGAAAAGTGCATTTAGCCATGAATATTAATAAAAGGTACAGGTTGATCCAAAAGACATAATTGTAGAAGGCTATTTTCCTAATGAGTATGGGAAATAGCTATAACAAGGCAAGACATCATTAGAGGGATGGTTGGAAAACTGTAGAAAAGTCTTGGACTTTGTCTTTCCAGACATATCCTAACCCTGGATTCAGACAAGGATATTCAGAGTATCATTGTACAGAATGCGGTGGCTTTTGCATTAGAGATTTGTAGAGGTGGAATACATCGCTGAAACCCACGTCTACAAGGTTATATTAAATATGTGCACAGTGCTACATTTATTTATATGGCAAAGCGGAACAAATATCCTTGGTCACAGGAATGGCATCCTTTTAAGGTATTATTAACATTGGAAAGGAAATGTCTTGGCAAGCTCCAACAATTATAGTCAGCTCGGTAAGGAAAACTAATATGAGGATGCACTTATCGTGACCAAGATAAAGTCTAAAGCATTTTACAAGGAAATAAATCTGTTAAAGGAGGTGAAGGGAATAAAATAGCTTGTTTTACATGGGGATGTGAATGGTTAAATTCTGCAAACTCAGGTGATAGCAAGGCAACACAGACTATGAAACAAAACATGGCAATGCCCTCAGAGGGCACTTTGTCTGATACTGGGAGGAAATTGGTGGGAATATTCTCTGTACTTCCTGTTCTTTTATTTGTTTGATATATATAATGTGCAAACCTACTACTGTACAGTTTGGATCAAAAATGTCATTTTTAGCCTTAATGGTCTGTATGTGACTCCATCGTCACAGTTGGAACTCTTCAGGAAAGTAACAATTTTAACGTTAACTACGAAAAGTTTGTATCGATTTCTACAAGAAAGCAATAGCACATATTCAGTTTACAAATCCATTCATTTCTACCCATGTGTTCTTATTTTCTACCATTGTATGAAGAGAAATGTAGCATGGCACGCATTGTAGCCATGTTGTCATAATGTGTTAGTGTGTGCACTGTCGATGATACAGGGGTGGAAATGAGGGATCACAAGAAGGCAACAATAATCAATGGTACTGGTCTGTAAAGTAATGTTGAAATAAGCGGATAGCAGAGCACAATAGTTGAGCTTCCTTACCTTGGTGGGGAGTATTGGCACTGGTGTTGCACCTGCACTGTGAATGCAATAGGATTGTAATAGTATGTAATGGTCCGAGTGGCCACGCCATGGTAGGAGCACTATAGCATACATATATAAGCACAATATGGACATGAAGTGGTGTCAATGTCTTCACAGTGCTTCTGTATGTATGTTACATGTACAAGTATGAAGGAGATGTTTGTGTTCATTTTAGTATATGTGAAGTTTAAACACACTCCCACTTCAGCTACATGATGAGTGTGGAGATTGAAGGTGTGCCATAATTCCGTAGGCCTCGGTACACAGGATCATAGAGTTTATCATCAGAAAGAAATGTTACCTTATAGAACACTTACAGGGACTTCTGACTCCCAGGAATGAGAGAAAATGCACCCTGGTCTAATTTAATGTATGTATGGGATTTCTTTTATAATGTACCTCAGATTATGTCCATTTTTGTATATTTGAATTAAACAGTGTTTTGATTCTTTCTCTGGTTTAATTACTTTAGACATTTTGACATACATGTCAGTCACAGTGTTAGCTTGGTTCACATTAAAACCCAACAAATAGATCTGTCAAAAAAGTATACAGCCCAATCCAGTTAGCACAATTGAATGTGTTAAAAAAAAGTTCCTGTGCTAAGATAATCTTATAAATGTGCCCCTGCTATGTGCTGTGTTAATTGCTGTGTCCAACCATGCAGAGCGGATCCAGTTCATGGGCCACAGATACCGCAGATCCTGGCCAGAGAAGGAAGGATAAATCATGTATAATAAAAGAGTATACAGAGGACACAGCTGGGGCTCTCAGCTGCTACATTTTGAGTAAACAAATTTTCCTGCCTATTTTATCACAGGAGCAATTGTTTCTGCTGTGACTCCAGCCTTCTGAGCTCATCATAAATCAAGTAAGTGACACAGGAGTTCAGTGGCTGATGGAGCTCCTATATCACTGACTTGATTTATGATCAACTTCAGGTGCAGGATTGGTCCGTCCATGGGCCACATCAGCCTGCAATGCTTTACAGTAACGGCGCTGATACTGTTGACAGCTGTAGCGGAGTAGACAGCCATCTGATTCCTGCTCCGCCACTTACTGGCAGAAAGCAGACTACTTCTGACTTATTGCCTGTCAAAGGTAAGTGTCACATGGGACATTGCTTCTTAATGACATGCTTGTTTCAGTCCTCTTTGCGACAATCTGCAAGATAAAAAGAATGCTGCAGTGAATTAGGTGAATATAAGGCTATTTTTTATTATGCATCCAGGGCTTCAATGGAGGGAGTATTTGGGTTATTATACTGTGTATAGAGAGCTACAGGAGTATTATACTATGCATTGGATGGGAGGTGCCATCATACTCCGTATACAGCTGTGAGTGCATTATATTGTGCATTTGGGCTATGGAGGCATTATATGGTGTATAAGTGGCCTATGGTGCCATTATACAGGGTGGGCCATTTATATGGATACACCTAAATAAAATGGGAATGGTTGGTGATATCAGCTTCCTGTTTGTGGCACATTAGTATATGGGAGGGGGAAAACTTTTCAAGATGGGTGGTGACCATGGAGGCCATTTTGAAGTCGGCCATTTTGGATCTAACTTTACATTTTTCAATGGGAAGAGGGTCATGTGGCACATCAAACTTATTGAGAATTTCACAAGAAAAACAATGGTGTGCTTGGTTTTAACGAAACTTTATTCTTTCATGAGTTATTTACAAGTTTCTCTTTGTTTACAGCCATTGACATGTCGCAGAGGTTAACACAAATTGTGTTGATGTCTGGTGAACGCAGTACCCGTGTCATTGCAGCAGATTTCAATGCAAGACACCCTACGAGACCACCCATCTCCCATTCTACAGTTAGCAAACTGCTTCCCAAGTTTCAGTGTTGGATTTGCCAAAATGTGGACGCAAGAAAACTGTCACTGATGAATAAACATCAGTGGCTGTATTAGCTTCATTCAGCAAGAGCCCACAGCGTAGCACTTGCCGCATGTCACTGGAGAGTGGCATCAGTCGAACATCCCTTCGGCAGATATTAGCTATTCACAAATGGCACCCTTACAAAATCCAGCTGCTGCACCATCTCAACGAGGATAACCCAGATCAGCGTGCTGAATTTGCAGAATGGGCAAAACAAAAATTAGACTTTTATCTTTGGGGTCATCTGAAGGCAATTGTCTATGCTGTGAAGATACGAGATGTGCAGCATCTGAAACAATGGATACTGGAAGCCTGTGCTAGCATTTCTTCTGCGGTGTTGCTATCAGTGTGTCAAGAGTGGGAAAGAGGGTTGCATTGACAATCCAACACAATGGGCAGCACTTTGAACACATTTTATAATACTAATATACTAATGTGCCACAAACGGCAAGTTGATATCTCCAACTATTCCCATTTTATTTAGGTGTATCCATGTAAATGTCCCACCCTGTACTTTGTATAGGGGGCTATGGGGACATCATACCATATATAGGGAGTTATGGGGACATCACACTTTATATAATTGTGGAGTCCACCATAATGTATATAGGGAGCTGTGAGGGACATAATACTATATATAGGGAGCTATGAGGGACATCATACTGTATATAGTGAGCAGTGGGGGCCATTATAATGTATATAGAAAACAGTGGGGACATAATTCTGTGTATAGGGGCTATTAGTACGTGATACTATGTGTAGGGGTGTACAGGGCCTTATATTGTGTATAGTGAGCTGTGGTCCCATCATATTGTGTATAGGGGCTATGAGGACATACTGTGTATAATGGGTTGTATAGGAGGTTGTGGAGAGGCATTATACTTTGTAGAAGTGGCTATGGGGGTATTATAATGTCTATAGGGGCTGTGGTGCCATCATACTTTGTATAAAGGGACTATGAGGTATTATAGTGTATAGGGGCTAAGAGGGCTAATGAGCCATCATACTGTGTATGAGGGCTTTATACTGTGTATGAGGCTATGAGCATCATACTGTGTATAGGTGGCTATGAGGGCATTATATTGTGGAGGCCATCGTACTGTATATATGTGGTTATGGAGGCATTATACTGTATAAAGGGATATGTGGGTGACAAAATACTGTACATAGTAAACTGTAGGAGACATCACACTGTGTATATGAGTCCATTAAAGGGACATTAAACCGAGAATCGTGGGCTATGAGGACATCATATAGGGAGACTAGGGGGCATTATGCTGTGTATAGGGATATGTGAGGACATAATGTGCATATGGGGGCTGTGGAGTCATTATGTATAGGGTGCTATGGGTTCACTATACTGTAGAGCAGACATGGGCAAAGTGCGGCCCACGGGCCACATCCAGCCCTCTGGCTGTCTCAGTCTGGCCCATGGACCGAGACATCCGTGGGGTTGGAAACCAGAGGTCCACAGGCCACACCGTGCCCGCCCGCTCTCTGTCTCCATCTGTGCTGACTGCATTGGTGGAGGAGGGGCCTCCGCTCACTTCCTCCACCAATCAGCGTGTGAAACAGTTGACGCGATGACGTCATTTCATCATGTCAGCTGTGTACTGCGAAGAGTCAGTGCACCCGAGACAGGAACAGAAGCAGAGAGCCGTGGAATGGGACCTAGGTGAGTATGTAGGGTTCTTTTTTTTTGTATTATAGGATGTTTGGGTGGGCATGGGGAGGCTATGGGGGCATAATACAGCACATAGAGGTTATGGGGCGACATTCAGAACATGGGGAGCCTGTGGGGCAACATGCAGCACATGGGAAGGCTGTGGGGGTGACATGAAGCACATGGGGAGGCTGTGGGGGTGACATGCAGCACATGGGGAGTCTGTGGGGGCGACATGCAGCACATGGGGAGGCTACATGCAGAGCATGGGGAGGCTGTGGGGGCAAAATGCAGCACATGGGGAGGCTGTGGGGGCGAAATTCAGCACATGGGGAGGCTGTGGGGGCGAAATGCAGCACATGGGGAGGCTGTGGGGCGACATGCAGCACATTGGGAGGCTGTGGGCACGACATGCCATACATGGGGAGGTTGCGGGAGTGACATGCAGAACATGAGTCTGTGGGGGCGACATGCATCACATGGGGAGGCTGTTGAGGTGACAGGCAGCACATGAGGAGGCTATGGAGGTGACATGCAGAACATGGGGATTCTATGGGGGCTTATGCCGCATATGGGGGAGGCTGTGTGGGACTCATGCTGTTTATAGGGAGGCTGTGTGGGGCTCATGCTTTTTAGGGAAGGCTGTGTAGGGCTCCTGCTGTATGGGGAGACTGTGTGGGGCTCATGCAGTATATGGGGAGGCTCTTTGGGGCTCATGCCAAAATGGGGGAGGCTGTGGGGCTCATGCCGCATATGGGGGAGGCTGTGTCTGGCTCATGCCACAAATGGGGGAGGTTGTGTGAGGCTCCTGCTGTATATGGGGAGGTTGTGTGGGGCTCATGCTTTATGTGTGGAGACTGTGTGGGCCTCCTGCTGTATATGGGGAAGCTGTGTGGGGCACCTGCTGTATATGGGAAGGCTGTGTGATGCTCATGCTGTATATGGGGAGGTTGTGTGGAGCTCATGCAGTATATGGGGAGGCTGTGTGGGGATCATGCAGTGTATAGGGAGGCTGTGTGGGGCTCATGTAGTATGTACTTAATTCTGCTCAATATTAAGTTATATTGATATTTAATAGAATTATCAATAATATAATGATAATATATTGATATTAATATTGAGCAAAATTAATTTCAGCCTATTGGTTCGGCCCTCCACAACAGTCACGGTCTCTCATGTTGCCCCTCAGGAAAATTAATTGCCCACCCCTGCTGTAGAGCCATTGGGGACGTTATACTATGTATGAGATGCTGTGGGTATATTATACTGTATATATGGGCTGTGGAGCAATTATACTGCGTATAGGGGCATTACACTGTATAGGGGTGGTGGTGCCATCATACTGTGCATAGGGGCTACAGAGGAATTATTTTGTGTATAGGGGTTATGAGGGCATGATACTTGATACTGTTTATAAGGGTGTGTTTTGCCGTTATACACCGTATGGTTCTACTTCTACCTCTCTGACTACTCCTTCAGTATATGAATTGACAACTCTTCTTCCCCTCCTCTTCCCCTTAATGTTGAGGCTCAGGGTTCAGTCCTAGCCCCCATCCTCTTTTCTCTATACACTGCCCCTATTGGAGAAACCATCAACAGATTTGGTTTCCAGTAAGGGGCTGAATGGGGTGCAGCTAAATAAAAGCCCCCCCCATGACTGCGTTGGACAAAAGGGTTTTTTCTTTTGTTAGTATGGGCTGGTCAGGATTTTTCCTTTTGTTTGTATGGGCTGTTCAGGATTGGTGGTGAGTTAGGGGGGAGGAGGAGTGGGTTGAGGGGGCGCATAAGCTGCAAAGATGTGGGAAGAATTGGCCAGTTGTGGTTTGAAAGCCTGAAGAGACAAGAGAAGACGCAGAGACGAGACCTGAGAAGAAGAAGCCA